>WOGO01005424.1:0-12437 GCA_015342085.1 Leptinotarsa defecta | reverse complement strand
GGAGCTCCTTTGAAAGCCTTAAAAAAAAGATTCTCGTTGGAAAAATTAAAAAATTTTGATTTTCCACTTTTTAATTACCTAATGATCAAAGACGTTGAAAAGTGAAAAATTCAATTGAAGCAATGATTTTTGACAGATTTTGTTCTTATAATTTCCAGCCCATGAGAAGATACGATACGCTGGAGTATCTCTGTATGACTTCGATTATACAAACTCGAGACTATTGTGAAATAGAGTCCATGGTGGGTTAGAATATGAATTCAAAATTTTCAAAACTATACCTCCACAAACAAAGTTTGTGGAGATCAAATCGTGAGGTGTATTTTTTGAAATTTCCATGGATTATCATCAAGTAACGGCCGAATTAATCACAGAATTCAAAATTGTCGAAATTTTCTGTTCTGAGGTTTATTTTCAGCACATTCAAAAAACACACTTCAGTGTGAGATTTCCACTTGAAAGTTTACAAAACCACGACACGTGTTTCGCCTTGGGCATCACAATTCTGTTCGAACAAATTCTGTGTTATGCTTTTGAAATAATTTGAATCATTATGACCAATCCTACTGATGAATTCATTATTCAGAATATTTACCTTTCCAGAAACAACTCATAATACTGGAGAATAATGAATACAATTTTTACCTGGGCCATCATTTTACCTACTTTTAGGATCCATCCTCATTACCAATTTCCTCCTTGCAAACGTAATTCAATATGTGAGAACAATTTAAATCTCTTTGATCATTGAGGTTACACATAGACGTCTGATCCTACTTGAAGCATCGACAACCACTAAAGGAGCTTTAGTTTTTCAGCTGACAAGTTTTACAAGAGCTCTCTTGCTAACATTGTGTCAATAAAATCAACACATTTGACGCAAACTTATCAAAAATTAGAGAAATTACTACATGATAAATTCATTACCTAGAACATTCAACTTTCTAGGAATAACTAAAAAAACTGGAGAATAATGACTACAATTTCTACATGTGCCATTATTTTACCTAATTTTAAGATCTATCCTAATTACCAATTTCGTCCTTGCAAACGTAATTCAAGAAAGGGAGACAATTCAAATCTATTTGATCATTGAGTTTACACATCGGCGTCTGCTTCTACTTCAGATATTAACAATGTTTAAAAAGGTTACAGTTTTTCAGCTAAGTTACTAACTTTGAGTCAATAAAATCAATACATTTGACACAAAGTCGTCAAAAATTTGAAGTAAATGTAGGTATAATAGATGAAGTATTTGTTTTAACAACAGTATTCTGTTCCACCTTTTTTCTTGATACTGTGAATTGATTCAATATTTTCCTAAATGAATACGTATGTGCCTAATGTATGAAATTTCATTATATCAAACATGAAAATTGGTTATTCTAAATATCCAAAACATTCGAAGGGCTATACATTTTTTGACGTAATGAAACAGTGGTAGTGTACGATACAAAGGTTATGAGTTCGAATCCGCCATCGACTAAATATTCTTTTGCCCTTGAGCACTAAAAAAAAAGTTGCATGGATTCTGGTACTGACCAGGCTGCGAATAGCCACAGTACTCTTCAAGGCGCTCTAAGAGTTATCTACATAGTCTACCCATGATACGAGAGAGACTAATGACACTATTCGTCGATATCAAATATACAAAATAAAAAAAAATAACTCATTTGGATTCATTGCAAAATAACTATGGAGGGTAACCTGATACCTTCAAAACAGACAAGTCTCGAACTCAGTCAAGAAAAATGAGTATTCGTATTGACACACTATTTTGTTTGTACATTATTAGTATATAATATCCTCACTAAGTGATTGAGACAGAACATTACAATTTTCAATTGGATTATTCAATTACCAAAATTCTTTGAAATAATTGGTGAATTTCGTTGTACAGTTTCTAATAAGTCTTTCATTTGTTGCAGGCACACAAGTCGTTTTGAAATCATAAGTAGTCAAAATTACTGCTGGACTTAAAAGGTAAGTGCTCCATTTTATTTCTACATCTCAATCGGAAAATATCTCTCTCCTAATTGGAATTGTACCTATTTCAAGTTTCGTAAGCAAACTAAGGTCAGATTAAATTTTTCTTGCGCTATTGATGAACATGATTTGAGTGTGCTTTGAGCTTTAACTACTTCTGTTGGACTGTTTCGTTTTTCGAAATATATTTGAATTAATCATGTTACTCTTTCCAACCAGAACCTGAAATGTACAGTAAGAACAGTCCAATGTAATAGATCCATTCCATAAATAGTCATTATTGAAAGTTGAAAGATCCGGTATCAAAAGAATGTTGGTAACCACACTTTTGACACTGATAACGATGTGTCAAAAGTTGTTATTGTCAAAGAGGTGCGCTAGTAATGATTTTATAATTTTTGTAATTCGATTTACAACTAATTAACTGAAAGTTGTTCACTAACTGTCTGAAAGATCATCACGCGCAATTAATGATTTTTGTGGGTAACTTGTTTATGTTTATTCTACACCAACATTGTACATAACTTTTGTAATATTTATTTGTATATTTTTCAGTGTGAATAAATGTTATTATTATTATATGAACACGGCATCTCTGTCATTGACTCATGACATAACGTGATCGTTCTGAGTTATGAAATAAGCATATTATGAAAATTGAATTCTTTTGCTTTCCTACTCTCCTTTTATGAATCACTAATGTTCCGTTTCACTGAATCATTCAAAGTAATCATAAAACCGTTTTGCTGTGCTCTGTTATAATGAAAATGCGTCGTCTGAGATTTCAGGGAAATTCATGTTTCACTCCTTAGATGTGAAAACTTTTTCATTTCCATCCTGCAGAACATTAAAATAATATGTTTCCAAAGAGAATTCATTTAGTTTCCGACATAGTTTGTGAGAGTCTCTTCCTGTTTATAAGTTTGTTTTTTTTTGTTACTTGTAGAAGGCGAAAGTGATTCCAATTTACTTCGGGTTATAGTGACAAATGTGTTGAATTGGATCTAAAAGAGTGAAAAGAACCAGTTTGAGAATTTTTTCAGAATATGTTTTACTGTTAACCACCACCTGTCGCCCATTCTATGAACAACAACCCTCAAACTTGTGCGAGCCAAGGATTAACGAGAGATTTCTACCACGACAGATTTAGCATTGAACAACCTTGTAGAGAAAATCTCCCAACGCACTACCTAAATCTATAGGGTCGTATATAGCTAGGAAAGGTATAGAGTCGACCATAACTGGCTGGATCTATGCCATGCTAGTAAACGGAACTGCAACTACGATCCTTCAAGGCGAGGCCATCAGGTTCAGGGTCACCAGAGGCTGCCCTCAAGGCAATTGCACAAATCAACTTGATGCAGAGTGCAACAGACTGAAAGTCACAGCATTCTGGAAATGACCACTGATTTTATGCCTTCAACTGTCAACTACGAACTGCCTTATAAAGTACTGTTCCCAAGTATAGAGGACTGGATCCTCCGGGAGAAGGAAATATTAAGAGCAGATAGTTATTGGTTTACAGATGGATCAGAAACACCTTCAGGTTCGGGTGCAGGTGTTTTCAGTCGCAGACCCAGGACAGAGATATCAACCTGCCTAGGAACCTATGCGACTGTATTTCAAGCGGAAAGTTAGGCCACTGAATTATGTGCGGAGAAATTGGAAGAATCTAACCTTATATACATAAGTTGATAAAAATATTCTCGGATAGTCAAGCGGCGTTGGAAGCTCTTGGCTCCTACCGAGCAACGTCTAAATTGGTAGCAAATTACCAAAAACGACTCTCACCGATAGAAAGACTTAACAGATTATCTCATGTCTGGATTCCTGGCCATACTGGCCTGAATGCCAATGAGGCTGCTGTCTCCCTTGCAAAGGAGGGGATCGCTTTAGGCTTTGCCAAACAAAGATTGGACACCTAGATGGCAAGAAGATTCATGGACTTCTGGCAGAATCTTCCAGGATTGGCTCACACCAAGGCGTTTATTCACTCTTCATAGCTTGATATCAAACAGTTGTTGGATTACAGTAAGGATGAACTACGATGTCTAACAGGCTCTCTTACAGGTCACTGTCATTTGTCACTCTCACCATCTGACCTGAAAGACCACCATACAAACTAATCGGCTTCGTTAAGAAGCTGGGTTTATTTGTTCAAATGTGAATAGGTGTGAGCCACAATAAACCCTCGCGGATGGCGATGGAGGGTTGAATAGACTCACTCACTTTGGATCTAATATAATCTACCACGGATTGGACGGTCGACTAAATGATTGAAACAAACCATTGACACCAACCTGACCGACTCCCTAAATTAAACTTACCGGCTACTGGTTGGGTTGCCGGTCAACATTTTGTTGACAGTAAAGTGAGCAATGAATTTTTGTAGATCTTTGAGCAGAAACCAAATCAAGTTGAAACGAATTTATCATATCAGAAGATAGTAATAACCGTTCTAGAGAAAGTTCAAAACGACTAGAGCGAGCTAAAGAAAAACAAAGGCCTTACATTTTGAATACGATCGCAGGTACAAAACTCTAGATATGCAATGGATACAAGAATAATCTGAGTAACGCTCAGGTTAGGGCGTGCCCATACAACCCTACCATCCAGTAACAGTGGAAGATTTTTGCAATTTTCAGCATCATTCAGCACCTGACACCTCACTAACTACTGGCTTTAGACCATTACCATAATGCATTTTTTCTATAATGGATAGCTAAATGGATTCAAAATGATGTGAAACTCGCATGGTGAAAACCGCATCGTTTCTAAGTTACAGCATGTTTTTCGATAATGTGCAAATGTGCATCAAATTTTGATTAAAGCAGTAAAGACTATCTTCAATTAGTTATTTTTGTTCAATTTTCAAACACATTCGCAATGAAATATGAGAATAATGAAAAATGGGATATGAGAGTCTGTTTTATAGAAACCGGGGAAAATGCAGAAGCAGCAAGCAATTTGTATCGCGAGAGGTATCCAAAGAGAATACAATCTTTTATAGACATTTTTCCAAAATTGCGACACAACCTTATTGATGGTGCTCATTTTGAAAAGAAAAGGCTAAAACCATACGAATCAAATATGTATAAGGAATTGGAAGAAATAGTCGTTTTAGGAGCTTTTGAAAATAATCCCAAAACGTCAACACGAAATCTGAAAATATTAACAGACTTACCAAGAACTAACGTTAGTAGGATTTAAAAATTACAAATTCAATCCATACAGGATCAGAACAGTTTATCACCTCAGACCACGAGGTTTTGAACGCCGCATGACTTTTTGCCAGCGGTGCTTGGAGAGTTGTAACCGACTGCGTGATTTTTCGTTAAATTATATTTGGCCGGCTAGGTTACCGGACCCAATTCCTATGCACTTTTACCTCTGGGGAACGTTGAAAGATCTCATTTTTGAATTGCCGACCCTAGATACGAAATAAAACCTTCTCTCATTTCTTTTGAACTTTTTTTTAAGGACGAATCATAAGCACTACATGAAATCCTTAAAGCCCTCTAAGAGCGGTGTCTGTACGAATAATCAATTATTTAATTAATTAATTTGGCAAAAAACGTTTGGAAAAGGTGTCGCCTGTATGTAGGAGAAGCTGGTAGAGATTTCGAACACCTTCTCTGAAGAAATATATTTTATTTTTTGTTATTTGTCATTATTTTTATCCTTGTTGAAATTTCATTTATTAGTAGTAAATATAGTATAGATTGTTATCAGTATTGAAAATATGCGTTTTATTTAATGCTGTGAAAAGCTTTCTCAACATCTGATAGCTACTACTGAACAATTTCTTTGTGTTTTATCGCCGCGTCGTCCAGAGCTTACCTACTTGATCAAAGTGTGCGTTTCAAAGTCTGCATCAAAAAACCTGAAACCTCTGTATTTCAAAGATGACTTTAGCAAAACATCAAGGATGCTACATTTTTGGCCGCTGTGGTAGTGCGCCCGACTCACGATCGGAAGACCGTGGGTTCGATTCCTGCCTCGACCAGATATTTTTCTCCAGAGAATTTATCCGGTTGAAGCTGGGATGATTCTGCAACCGTGTTTGGAATCACACGTTAAAAGGTAAGACCTCGTTAGTCCTTAGCTCGCACAAGTTTCTGAGAGTTGTCGTTCGTATGGGGGCGACAGATGATTGACGGAAAAACAGATTTCAACAGATATGTAGGGTGTCTCATTTAAAAAAATGTTTTCCATAAATAACTAATGATATCTCAATTGAAAAAGTGCTTCTGAAATGTTTTCATAGAAACAAGAAAGATCTGACAGGAAAAAAGTTACAGAAACTTTTTGAAAATGCACATTTTCGAAAAACATGGTGTAACTCAGAAACAATAATAGATATCCATATGCGGTTTTCAACGTAGAGTTTTTCATGAAATTTGTCCCTCAAACACAGCCATTAGTTTCCATCTATCTAGTTTGAAAGTGTCCAATTTGGCTCACTCTTTACAGGTTGACTCATCAAGATTTCCTCTATCCAATGGTCCCGTGTTAACGAATAATTTGTACTGTTGATTTTTTTTTTTGCATATACAGGGTATTCCATATTCGATGGTCTATTTAACGTATCTAGAGTCCAACAAGAGATAAGAGTTTCAAATTTTGGTAATCGATATAGATGGCTGTGATCTATCGTTTGGAAATATTTTCATTGCCGCATTGTTGACACATCTACACGTAACAGACATCAACTTGGAAACTTCAAATTGAATACCCTATATTATACCATTTTTGAATTCAGCATCGAAATCCAAGTTACTTTTGTGAACTATGTTCTATACCTATCTCTCACCGTTTTTAAAATATCAATTATTTTGTAATTTTTATTGGCGAAAACATGGTATATTTAATATTTAATATCGCATGAGTTATCTGATACATCCAACTCAAATTCTAGCATCATTGAGGTAAGGTATGTTGTTCGTTATTTCAGAACGAAACTCAAATCTTATTTTATACGAAGTGTCTGAAAAATACGTCTCAATTTGTATTTTAAAAAAACGACCATAACTAATTTTTTTCAAATGGAACACTTTGTATATTATTCAATTTTCAAATTCAGCCAACCAATTTGAACAACTTTGATCAATTATGTCCTATACCTATCTCTGACCGTTTATGAGATATGAACTATTTCTGAAAAAAAATTTGCTCCTATGCAAGCATAAAATTTCCAATAAAATTAAAAATCGAGATCATAATACACACACTCTCAAAATTTCAACTTTGCCAAAATGGAGTAGGTCTCGAGCCTTTAGAAATTTACTTCTTCAGATTGAAAATTGACAAATTGCGATTGTTTTTCCAAGAAATACTTTTGAATATTATTTAATCAGTCTGAAAAATTCAATACATATGGTAAATCTTTCTCTATTTCCAATCATCTACTCGAGTATCAAAATAGTTTTAAACATTAATTTTGAATTTCGCAACTTAATTTCGGCAAGGATAATGGTGTATCATATCTAAACAACAAAATAATGGATTTGACAATAACTTGTTTAAATAGTTCGACTGTCATATGGAATAGTGAAGATGGATAATAATAATTATTCGAACTCTGAAAATCCTAAATTCGTTTTATATTCATTTATTTCACTTCAGAAAATCTCTATTTCATTAGACAAAGAGGATTCCAACAAAAATTTAGTTTTAATGTTTTTTGTATGCTCACGGATGATAAAAGTTTCTATTTGCATTCAGGAAAAAAAGTTGAATTCCGAAAAATATTTAGATATTCTGATATCGACTGTGAGTGATTTTCCAGACAATTTGCCCCTGAACTTGTATCGGAATTGTTGGTATCAGTTAGATGGATCACCGGATCTGACTCCCCTAGATTTTTACCTCTAGGGAAAAATCTAAGAAAGGATATATAGAACACCTATCAATACGAAACAGGAACTGAAAGGTCGGGTTAGATATGCCTTCGAGGAAATCGACTCGTCAGAAATACGCAGAGCCACGACTGATCACATAAAGACATCAGTCCGTCAATGTTTACAAGTTAATGGTCAGCTTTTCAAGCAGCCGAGCTTCTGAATTTTTGTCATGTCAGTATCAAATGTCAAATAATTGCGAAACTAGTTTCACAATATTATCTCTTGTTTTTTGGTTTAGAATCAATTTTGTTATCAATTTAATTTTGAAAATTGTTCGTTCTTCTGTCAAAATAGTAATGTTTGTCATACACCCACTATGGAATTTCATTAATGTATTCCATTAAACCTTTCTGAATATACAGGGTGTTCCATTTGAAAATAATATTTATGGTCGTTTTTCAAAGCTACAAATTGAGACGTATTTTTCAGACACTCTATATAAAATAATATCTGAGTTTCGTTTTGAAATAACAACCACCATACCTTATCTTAATGTTGCCAGAATTTGAGTTCAGTGTATCAGTTAATTCATGCGATATTAAATATTGAAAATACCATGTTTTCGCCAAAAAAAAATACAAAATAATAATTATTTTATAAATGGTGAGAAATAGGTATAGAACATGTTCAACAAAAGTAATTCATATTTTGTTGTAAAATTCAAAACTGATATAATATATAGGGTGTTCCATTTGAAATTTCCAAGTTGATGTCTGTTACATGTAGATGTGGCGACAATGTGGTGATGAAAATATTTTCAAACGATAGATTCCAGCCATCTACATCGGTAACCAAAATTTGAAACTCTCATCTTTTTTTTTCTCTCTAGATACGTCTAATAAACCATCGAATATGGAATACCCTGTATATCAATGAAATCAGTCTGTAAAACCGTCCTAAATGACTTTCACTGTGATATATGGTATTAATACAGTTCGTAGGTTGAAAACTACTGAAAACAGGAAGATGGAATTGTGAAGAAAATATGAATTCTGAAACAAAAGACTTTAAAATTCCTTCAAGCCTCATATTTTTTGGTAATTTAACTCAGAAAACGATATGAAGCAGATTTGCTAGTCATGATATAATGAAGAAGCTTCATGGCGCTGACAATGAAGTAATGTCTCTATAGCACTTATAGTTACAAATAATTTCTTTTGATACTGAAGAGTGATGTTTATCATCGATAAAAATATGTGCTGATAATTCTCAGAAAAAACTGGGCTAACAAATCATTCAAACTGCTCCGCGCAGATGACATTTCTTATTGAACCGGACACAGTTTATCACATAATATCCCAACCCTAAAGGCCACCGTTAAATTTGCATTACCTTTGATGTTTCCATGCCAAACAACGATAACATCTCCAAATAAATTGAGTTTCTAGATAACGTCGTGTTCCATGTAGCTAAAGGGATGTACTAAAAATTGTCTCGAGTTCTGCTGCCTGAAAGGAGCGCTAATGACGTGACTAATTATCTCCACTCGTGACTGTAAGCTCGACACAAAATTTATCCATTCAGACTGTGTTTGCGTCATCTCGAGTTTTCAACAAATAATTAGTAAATTTGTCAATAGTTACTTTTTATTTACAAGTTTACAGCTCTCTCAAGTTATTTCTCTCTCAATTTATATTGAATCGTATAGGCTCAGAAGGGCCATTTGTTCATTACAATTTTTTTTTTAATAATTTCAACTTGATTATTCATTTCGACGTTTAAACTTCAAACTCGTAATTTCCACTGTCCTAATTTCTACATTTTAGTCGAAATTCCAACTTAAACTTGTAATCTCAATTTATCAACTCATAGGTTTAAATTATCTAAGAACAATTCGTTCAGGCCAGTCTCAACTCCCTACACAGTGAAGAATATTACTGGAGTTTTTCCCCAACACCAAATCGTTATTTTTACACCTCGACACGTGTTTCTATCACCAAGTGATCATCTTCAAGTTTTATCTTCCTCTTGAAGATGATCACTTGGAGATCGAAACACGTGTCGAGGTGTAAAAATAACGATTTGGTGTTGGGAAAAAAACTCCGGTAATATTCTGTATTATACATTTAAAGTGTTTTAACAGTTACACATGAAATGGGAGAGACAGTAATTTTGAGGAGATAATTCAACTAATAAGTGGAGAGAGTTCTGAACTCTTATTGATGCTGGCATTTGGCAATGATGGTGCTGTTCGACGTTGGTTTACAAAATTTTATTCTGGAGATTTTAGCCTCGAAGATGAGCCTCGAAGTGATGGAGACGGACCCATCACAAAAGGTGCGTGGGATGGCGGAAGAACTAGGCGTCAGCTCCATTGCAGTTTTTTGATAGTTCAAAACGTATTGAAAAAGCCAAAAAGCTACGATTTGACCAATCGACAGAACTTGTCACGTTTCGAGGTCTGTTTTCTTTGCTTTTGCGCAATCGAACCGATGCTTTTTGGATCGATTAGTCACGTGTGATGGAAAGTGTATAATCTTTTACGACAACAGGAGAAGTTGAAGACAGTGGTTGGACATCGATGAGCCACCCAAGCATTTCCGAAAGAAGAAAACCCACCAAAAAAGTCCATGGTTACTGCATGGTAGTCAGCAACTGGTGAGATTCATTATAACTTTCTGTACAGCAGAGTCCTATTGTGAGGAAATGTACCGTCAGAAAATAAAACTAACTGAGCTTTGAAGTTGTGCTTCACCCACCATACTCCCCAGATCTCTCGCCAACCGACTACAATTATTTCAAGCACTTCGATAACTTTCTCACCGGTAGAAACTTCGCCAATAAGGTACAGGCAAAAACGGCCTTCGCCGATTTCATCGAATCCCAATCACACAATTTTTATGCTGACGGAATTTATCGCAAAAGTGTACTGATTCAAATGACGCTCATTTCGATTCAGACAGGCACAATCAGTTAGAGAACCAAGGAACACCAAGACCAAGAACAAAGGAGGTTAAAACGGATCTGTCAGCTAACGAGAAAATGGCCACAGTGAGATGGAATATACATCGAGGGCACACACGTGTGTACTCATGATGAAAAAAAATACACAAATTGAGCTATAAACTGCTACTCTATCCAACATATTCTCCAGATTCAGCCCCTGCGACTATTTCGCGTTGCCAAATCTGAAGAAATGGCTGGGTGTTGAGCGATTTGGGTCGAATGAAGAGGACATTACCAAAACAAACGACTGTTTTAAAGGCCTCGAGAAAACCCATTATACAAAATAAAGAAACCTTGGAATAGACATAGCGAGCTAAAAAAATATCTTGTTGAAAAGAAAAACGATAAGGTGTAATCAGGTAGGATGGTTATGAGCCGATGATCCATGGAACTTACCTTATCAAACACATTCCATTTTTGAACGGTGTTACTCATTATGTAATACATATTGTTACGATCATAAATTCCCTACATCTCGTGTTTAAAGAAGTAGGTTTACTGACTGCGATTAAGATGTCCGAAGTATTTGCTAAACTCAAAAATAACCTCGTTATCATATTATAGTATACGTTTCATAAAACATATACGTTTTTGATATAAAGAACATTTTTCAAATGAGAAACTCTGTTAGTGTAATTTTACTTCAAACTGAAATATGATTTTTTTTTCATTATATATTCACCAAGAATGTTAGAATATTTCTCAAGTAGTGGCACAAGCTTTTGAATCCCATTATTGTAGAACTCTACGGCTAGATTGTTAATCCAGTTGGCGTCTCCCACCAAAAAGATTCTCAAATTTTGGTACCAAGTCAGGTGGGTGATCCGTCAGCAATACCAAATGAAAGTTGTCTAGTTTTTAAAAACATTTCTCCTCCCTTCATTAAAAAGCCTACAACATTTACGCACATTTCTGTCATTCATTACATCTACTTCAACAAGCTGTTTGTGAATTTCAGCAAGAACGAACTTTTTTGTTTCTTAAATCGAAATTATTCTGCATATTCACAATCGGCGATGAGTTGATATGACCACAAATGAAGGATCATGACCACACAACTAAAACTTGTAGATACCTCAAAATTACATACGCCTTCTTTAAACTTACATATGCCTCAGATGAAGACCGAAACTGGCAAAGGATGGCTGAACTTGAAGGGACGTCACGTGACAATATGCGCAGTCACGATGTGCAATCGTTTCCTACCTTGATGCGGATTTTCACCAAACGGGAAGAAATCCCAGAAAAAGAGCAAATGCTGTTTTCGAAAAAAGACATTGAGTTGTCAAATTGAGAAACATTTTGAGGACTTTGGGTCGTTGGCGCCTGTTTTAGTCAACAACGAAATGTCCCGTCGGGCGAAAAGATCAAAAAATTTTGGTGTTTTGTCTTTGGAGATTAAATCCATTTGGAAAAACATTCTCGGGAAGTTTATTCCACATAAACGCAGTTCTCCAGATGGAAGAGTTCTTAAACAGTGAAGTTCGAGGTGTACCGAGTTGAACCTCAAAACGATGTTTTTCGAAATTAAAACAAGTTTTTTGTTTCTGTTTTTGAAAGCGAAAATAGTCGCTATAATCTATTCAGGAATGAGAGAGACTA
>WOGO01005423.1:0-12439 GCA_015342085.1 Leptinotarsa defecta | reverse complement strand
GAATTTATCTGATTGAAGCTGGGATGATTCTGCAACCGTGTTGGGAATCACACGTTAAAAGATAAGACCTCGTTAGTCCTTGGCTGGCATAAGTTTATCAACTTCTGAGAGTTGTCGTTCGTATGGGGGCGACAGCTGATTAACGGAAAAACAGATTTTAAACAGATTTTTTTAAACTTACTTTCAGGTGAGCACTGATGATGACGAAAGTCGAAAGCGCTTTGGAATAATTTTATAATTATACACTTTCATACAAAAACCTCTTATATTCATTCATTCAATAAGTGTATTCAGCTTCCCAAATCTATCTTTTTGATTTATCCAATCATTCCTCCAATCATAGGACTTCATGGATTAAACACTCTATGGAAGTGTGTTGTTTGATTTTAAACTACACAGCTGTAACTGTGGTGAAACTGATGAAAAAGTAAGACCGAAAATGGTAAAGTTCTATTTTTCAATTTTCTCGTATATCTCCAAATTATAAAACTATATTCGATTTTTTATGTCATTCAATGGTACTGCACTTAATTCAACAGATTCAGTATCTCTTGCCGTGCACGACATTGCGATTCAGAGTCTCAAATTTGAATAACCCTGTATATTCGTCTTTCCTTCGTTTTTGTCTCTGAATAATTTAAGGGGTAATTGACCCGTGAACTTAATAGCAAGATGGAGTTTTAACGACTTCCTATAAACATTCGACAAGTCAACAAACTGTTGTAATTAGTCAAAACTTCAGTTTTGTTTATTCATCATTCATTCCGATCTAGAAATTTTCAAAGTGTAAGTGAACCATTTTCCTTCTATGTCAGATATATGCGCACCACCTCATTATTGCAGAAGAATTTTCAATGGAAATGATAAAAGTGTAATTTGGTCCAGAAACGATCCATTTAGACGCTTAGTTGCGTAATGCATATTTCGGTCACGTCGTTCGATGGAAGAACGCAGAATTTATATTTTGCAATTATATAGGATATCCCTACCAAAATATTCAAGGTATTTTTGAGTACTGCCATCAATTACACAGAGTGAATCTTCGTGATACATTATGAGTAAAAGTTTCTGAGAACATATGTTCATTACTCTTTACTTTCGGAGAAACAGGATGTTGAAAGTCGGAGTGAAAATATATTTGTAGATATACTGGAAATTGCCAAAATTTCAAATCTTAATCAGTTCATCCTGTATAGACTGCAAGAAAGTCGGCAGTTATCAATTAAAGGCCGTGATCAAATGTAACCTTAAGTGCCAAACGTTTCGTCTGTTACTGTTATAGGAGACGGAACGTTTGATACTTTTGCGGTAATGCAAGTAAATAAATGGAAAATAAGAGAATGTATAAACCTTATATGCCTAGTAGCCGAAATTTCACCAAAAACAAGTTTTGTACATTTAGGTATCACCCTGAGTGAAAGCTGTCAGCTCGATGAACACACACAATGAGACCCCGGGGCTAGGAAGAGGCAAATGTCATACGTCATCCAATCGATTGTTTTATATGGAGTTCCCATATGAAAAGAATGTATGCGAAAGCAGAAGCATGAGCTAGATGTGAGAAAAATCTAACGCAAAATGCTAAGAGTCACGAGCACATACAGAACAAACGTCGGGTTGAGCATTACAGGTAATAGCAGTCATACCGATTTGGCTCATAGTAGAAGAACGAACCATACTGTAGAAGCGAGAAGAAGGAACACCCCTTCATACTAAAAAAGAAAAGAGAGTTATTATTATCAAAAAGTGGCAAGAGATTTCGGAAAACATAAAAAATTTCGCCTAGTGGAAAAATATCTTATACCAAATAAAAAGTACTGGATGCAATGCAAGTACAGAAATATCGATCACTTTTTAACTCAGAGATTACTTGAATATATTTTGCGAAGTCGAAGATAACTCGTGCCTATACTGCGAAATAGCAGATACAGTGGGGATCTTTGACTACGTAACGTGAAATATTAAAGGAAACTTTCCGGTATAAGAAATACTTGACGGGCTTAACAGAAAATGATTGTGTAGACAACAAAACAGGTGACTCTGCCATAAATATGTTCATTGAAAATGCCACACGAATGAAAGAGATAGAGGAGTGGCAAATGATAGTATGAAATAGTACACACAATCTGTTAACCGGAGCGTCAAGCGTTTCCAGTTGATAAGACACCGTAGGGAGAGACTGGAATTCTCAAATTCCACGCTGCCAGGAAGGAAAGAACCAGTACCTGCATGAGAATAGGTGTACTTCCCTTCAATAAAATAAAGTCAAATCCAACTAGGTTCAAATGATAATTCATTCTCATAATTTCCTTATAGAATACAGGAAATGGGAGGGGTATAATAACACAAAAAATATCATAGTTCTTGATTGAGAGATTGACTACAATAGCTAAATCACTTTGGATTGATACATGAAGACGTTGTCTTTGTTTATCGTCTTACTGATGTTTGAACTTTTGTTTGCTATTTTTTGTATATGTTTTACCTTAGGAAATTGTGAACCACACCATATAACATTTCAAATTGAAGTGCAGTTTTTAAAATTAAGAGACAGAAATGCCAAATTTGACAATCACTGAAGGATAATTTCAAGAATAGATCTGGACATTCAATACATTATCTGAAGGACATAAAGCCATCAATTATATTCAATGATTTTCATCTTCTTAATAATTTTGAATAGTGTATAGTTGCATATAACCATATTTTTGATGTAACTTCAATCAGTAAATGAAAATGAAGTCCTATACATATGTAAACTTGACTTCAAAGAATTCATCTCCTACATGGTAGGAGATCATCATGAAAAATGCGAAATAATACTTTCTATGTTTTTAACACTTTTATTTACAACTAACGTTATTGCAGTTTCGTCCTATAAGGACATTTTTCAACTAATACAATAAATACTATCACTGGAGTTTTTCCCAACACCAAATCGTTATTCCTCTTGAAGATGATCACTTGGCGATCGAAACACGTGTCGAGGTGTTAAAAATAATGATTTGGTATTGTAATAGTTATTACTACACCAAAGGTTCCAAAAAGTGCATCATGAGTAATACAATAAACTTAAAATAATTCATAATATTAGCCCTTATATATCTAAATACCACTGTGGGTGGTTTGTAAGCAGAATATCGCGTTAAAAATTTCAATTTCTGTAAATGATTAATACACGTAATATATGTAATATTCATATAGTTACATAATACTCTTATACTTGACTACTGGTACTACACATTTCTTCACAATGCAAGTCATACAAATCACAGCGTCATTAAAAGAGATCACTAATTGGTAAATAAGTAGTTTTACTAACACTCAGCAGGCAAATCAAGTGAATTATTGTTACTCATTATCTGATTGATTCTAGTAATTTTTTTATGAAAATGAATTCACCCAGAAAAAATAAATAAAAATTGTCAGTTCTTTCTCTCAGTTCATTCATGAATCCTTACAATACTATCCACATGTATGAACAAAATTATTTTGAATTCAAGAGCACCATATAGTAACAACAAAGAAGGCCTACTAGCTGAAATGATCATGAACAACTTCGAAAAAACTATTCCCAACACCCAATTTCAAAAAATCAACTTATTGGTTCAGATATATGAATAAAAATCACAGTCATTCCTCGGGAACATCAATTACATTTACCAAAACATCACCTTAATCAACTTGTAATGAATATTACTGGACCTATATTTCAACACCTCGACATCTGTTTCGATCAACAAATAATTATCATCAAGAGGAAGATCAAATTGTTTGAGAAAACTAAGGGAGATCAAACAAATCATCAGTTCAGCATTGCATGATTCACAGAATCATTATTATTCATATGTCAAAGATAATTTCATTATTACCCTGAATTTTATAAAACAAATGACGGTGAATAACAACTTAAATCCTGACGTTATTCATCACATCATAGACAAAAAACCATTCAAACAAGCCGTGGAATGGGTGTAATATCCTCATTCAGAAGTAAAACTAGCACTTTCAAAACACTGACATGTACAAGGTATCAGAAAGATAAGGAGACTACGAGCTAAACAGAACATTAACTAGCATACAAGACTAATGACAAAAAAAACAAAATATTTAAACTCTAGAAATTTCACAACCAGAATCTCCGAACACAATGTAAAAATCTTTTTAAAATCTGTTTTACCGATAACCAGCTGTCGCACCCCTACGAACGACAAACCTCAGAAGTCGAAACTTGTGTGAGACGAGGATTAAAGAGGTCTTACCTTTTAACGTGTGATTCCTAACACAGATGAAATAAAACTAACTCAACCTGTGCATGTCATCTGTTAGAAAACAATTACGACTCACCTAAACTACGTTGTACTATACACAAAAAATGAATTGAAACCTACTGGAATCCCTGGAAATTGATAAACGTAAACCAATAAATTTTGTATTGAACTACCAACAAAAAGTTGATTTTTTACCATGAAAAATTTCCTAAAATTATTCGAATTATTAGTACCAATGATTCATCTGGTTTGTACTTCTTGCCTACCTGTTCTTAAAACTACCTGTTTACTAATCAGTAATCCTTATTAATTAGGGTTGATAATTTACATAAATTATATTGTGAAGTATCAGTCCAACTGGAGATGCTACTATGTAGTGAAACGCGTTTTTGGAAATGAAATCAATATTGTGAAAATTCATAAATATTATCACTGCAAAACAGATCATCGCAAAACAACTTTTCAATCATGAGTCTTTTTCACCTGTTTTACTCTGAAGTCAAAGCTGTCCCACACAAAAGTAGATATAATACTGTCTACCGCACAAAAAACTTGGATGTCTTTCATATAAATGAATATGAAACCAAAATTTAGAAGTGTTTGTCAAATTCTGTGTTCACTCTAACGAAAATAACCTTCAAGGCATATATGAAATAGTACTAACAACATCATTATATAATTCCTTGATGGATATATCTCAAAAACAACGTTAGGTTAGGTTATTATCAATTGGGAGGTAATTAGATCTACCGAATCATAAAAATTATGAAACATGCATGAAAACAATAAGTAGGTCGCCACTGAAGCCTGTAAATCTTATTTTTAATTACACATCAGCAAGTTTCTCGTAGTGGATTATTACGTGGAATAATTTTTGTTTTCATAACTTGTAGATACGCATTTCTCCGAATATCTCATTCCTTAATTATAAAGGTGGAGGTAATTAACTGTAACTGGTAAACTGGTACACTGGAAAATCAATGCTATCTGTTCGATAGATCAGAATCAAACAAACAAAAAGTATTTATTGTTCTCAGTTAACACAAGTAAGTACCTAGTATTCTTTCCAGATGAGCAAGTTCATAATATGTTATTGGTGGCACTGTGACCTGATTTGAGTCAATTTTATTCAATTGTTAATTATGTGATTGATGATGAGAATTCACAATCGGTTTTATTGTAATGCTTCTTCATTTGATAAATAATGAGTGTAAATCAAATCCTCAATACTCCAACAATCATCCATCGAAAAATCCATTATTAACAAGAATAAGTCGTCGTTGGTATTTTTGCCATATGTTTGAGTGATATTAGGAATTAACAAAAATCTATAGTGACTTGCCATGCTTTACTTCAATTAGACTGCTGTAGTTCGTTTAGGTTTCAGCACGTTCAATACTTTTATGATATATTATACATCGGTTCAATCAGCAAATTATGTCGACACTTGTAACAATATGAGAGTTCTTTGTTGATGACAAGCTCTTTATCATAAAGTTAAAAAAATTTACCAAAGCTGAGCGATACTATTCCATAGCTCTGACTTCATTTACATCACCGTTCTACATGGTCCTGAATGGTTTTGTAATTCTGCATATATTCGTCAGAAGGAAATATTTTTGGTCATATTGAGGTCACAATCAATGATAACCACGTCTGAATATGGTTTTGGAAGCTCCTTGGAATATACCTCTTCAATTTCTAGATTATTGTTTTCAATATTTTCATCGATAAAACTAAAAATGTGAAGTATTGACTAATTCTAAGTTGGGAAACTTACGCCTTGTAATCGCCTCTGAACCTTAAACACAGTCTGTTCTTCAAGAAAAATAGTGATAAAATATGCTACAACAGTATTTCTAAGTTTTGCTTTTAACTTCTTAAGAAGACAACGGGAATTTCAAGAAGAAATGTCCCATTCATCAAGTCAAACAGTAATTATTCAAACTTTCTCAGAGATGAAGGTATAATAATTTTATTTAAATTCATCAACAAGTAAATGCCATTAATAAACGATTGAATCTCATATTTTTCAAAAATCACTACAAAACTGCACCTGGATTTACCTACTTGAATACTGGAATTGGTCTTCTCCAGTTCAAAATTTTTTCATGTTCGGAGATTCTCGTTTTCGAAGTCACTCCTACATACACTTTAGGGCATGATCCGCATGTTACTTTGTAGGCACTTGATCTATTATAATTGTCTATGTGTGACTTGTTCTTTATATGTTTACCCAGTCTTATATGCTATATTATATTTTCTTTGGTAACTAGTGTTTTCATTTTAACTCATTGATTTGGTATATGTGAGTGTCTTGAAAGTGCCAGTATTATATTTCATGTTTCAAAAACTACACCTCACGATTTGATCTCCACAAACTTTATTTGAAAAATATCTCAACATCTTTCGCTAGCACAATACCTTCATCAAGTGATTTCATGTATGAGTAAACTTAGTTAATAGCATGTTTGAAGTTATTAACTGCAATTTGGTTTATCAAAATGTATTCCTTATTATAATTTTTTGTGGCCATTAGCATACCTATTGATGAGTCTATGGATCAGATTGTGGTAAGCTACTAATTTTTGTTGTTGTGGGTGATTAGAATAGTTATTCATAGTTGTATGGGTTGGTTTGTGGTAAATTGTAAAATCGTGTTTGTTATTGATTTTTGTAATCGTACGGTTTGAAAAGTTTATCGAATTATTGGTTTCTAGTTCTATTGCGAATTCAATGTTCCCATGAATGAAGTTGATGTATTGGAAGAATGAATGTATTAGTCTTTGTATTCTTGTGAAACAAGCTATCACATCGTCAGTATCTATACGTTTACCATTAAATACATTTTTAGGAAATTGCATGCTGTTGTATAATTTTTTCGAAGTTGTCTATGAAAATTTCAGCTAAGGGGTAATTCTCAGGGGGTAATTCTCAGTCATTATTTCAATATGTCAATTCTATTCATGGGAACATTAAATTCACAATAGAATTAGAAACCAATAATTCGATAAACTTTCAAGACAATCACAAAAATCAACAACCCATAGGTACAGACAAAACTATGAGCAACTATTCTAATCACCCACAGCAACATAAATTAGCAGCTCACCACAGTGATATCCACAGACTTATTAATATACCAATGTCCACAGAGACGCGAAACGAGCCTAGAAATAAAAAATGTTTGTGAACATTGTTCAATTATTATCGTGAATAGAAAATTTCAAATTACAAAATGTAATCATCATAAAGAAACATTTGAATTGAACTATGGTTCCAAAGGGATGTTTTTCAAAGTATGAATAAAATTTTTTTGGAAACTTATTTTGAGTTTTGAATGATGATGGATCTTGTATGTCATGTCATAATCTCTAACGTAAAGTAGGCGCCACACTTTAATATTGCGTTCGTTCCAATAGGATTCTACTCGAAACTTCAATCAAGTAAAACATTTAGAGGAAACTAAATCATGTAAATTAAAAGAATTAGAAAGTAGAGTGTATCCACGTTAGCATTAGTCATATGAATTAAGACGAATTAACTTTCTCACGAAAGACTAACAACCGGTAACTAGTGTCGAGTGCATTCAGCTGTTACAAAACCATATCCTATTTGAATAACGTCAAATGGCATATTTTTGCAATACTCCGATGAAATTAGTCTTCTTTATGAAAATGTCACTTCATTATTCGTTTGCGTTTTTTTTTTGCTTCCATTTATGTTAATGAAAAGTAAATCTAGAACCAGTGGCGTAGAATAAATCAAAACTAACTCTTCACTCCAAAACTTTCAATTAATATTTACCAGGACACACAGGAAAACAATGGGATGTTTGGGATGAGACCGTTGTCACTGTTCTTAGTTCTCATACCATATTTTGCTATTTCCAGACTTCAAAAATCTAGGGTACTGTATCTTAACATTTACAGGCAGTTTTTTCTTGTCTTCGAAACCGGGTGTGTTGCGTGTTCGTTGAAACGAGTTTTAATGGCTCGCTTCGTCTGACCGATACATTTTTGTCACAGTTACCCAACATCTGTTGAATTGAGCAAACAGTTTTGAAGGCTACTTTCACGTTTGAATATTTGAAAATACGATCTAATCCGTTAGTGTATCTTGTTTTATACAGAAGAACAATAAACTTTGAATCCATGTTCATTATTGAACTAGCTGTTGCCTGTGGCATGTATTGACCTTTCTCTGTTTTATAAGAAAATCGTTTTATATGAATTGAATTGCTATATATTTAGGAGACATTAGTTTCGTGGCAGAGAGTTTTTGACCTTCTACTTCTTTCTCCATCTTGATACAGAAAATGTGAGAATCTTCCAATTTTTTGCTGCGAACTGGTTTATTTTGGGCAAAAAACCCAAGAGACATTTTTTGTTTAGAATGTAACAGACTATCGGAAATAAATTTTTAAATGGTGAACAGATAATAAGACAAAAAGTTACATTGAAAATAACTTTTAGGGGTTGCGTTTTCCACCCCTTACAACCATAGTGTAAACCAAAACGTCAGGTTGATTTAAATATTGTAACTCTTTCAGTGCTTGTGAAAAAAATTGTTATACAAATTTTATGTACCCCCTTAAAGGGGCTGTATCTTAACAAGGGATGCTCCAATGAAATTTCTTTATATGAAAGATCCTATCGTTTTTTCGATGAGGAATCATTTCCTTAAATGTTTTACACTTATTCAGTTACACCCTGTATATAAAGATATGTACATCATGCAAAGAAATAACTTTCAAACACAAACTGGAAGAAGAAACCCTTTCGAAACAATTATTTTCATATAAACATTGAATTACATGAAAGAAAAATACTTTCTGAACAAATACTTTTATATAAACGCTGAATTATACAAAAACGTTTTTCTCTCTTCCGTTTGTATTCAAACATTGAATCGAATCAGATATATTCATAGGATTCCTACCGAATATAATCAATGAAAGAAGTAAAATTTCATTTACATGGAGTACTGCTAGAAATCCGATGTTTCGCCATTAGACACTTGCCGTCTCGGCTCTTCAGTAGCAAATACGGATAAGTTAAAAGAAAAAACACTCAATTCGTTCATTATTACGACTTTTTGTCACAGAATGGGTTGGATCGACTCATGTCATCGATGACAGTACGTAAGTAACGTTCATTCGATTATTTGATTAAATTCCAGCCATAGGAATCTTGTTCAAATTGAAAGGGTATATTTTGAGGAGGGAATAATTTTAGGACAGAAAGTTTTTGGCGTTCTACTTCTCCATCTTGATACAAAAAATGTGAAAACTCTTTCAAAGAAAGGAAGGATGCAATCAATTTCAAAAATTAACTCTATACAAAGATGTGTAGATCATGCAAAGAAATAACTTTCAGACACAAACTGAAAGAAAAAGCCCTTTGAAAAACCTATTTTCATGTAAACATTGAATTATAACGAAAAACACTTTTCTCTATTTAAATGTAAATTGTAATTTTTTTGTCGTCCTTTCTTACTTGAAAAAAAAGATGCTATATAAAAGCGGATTTCCATCAAACGTTCTCGCTTGCAACTAATTTCGTTTGCAAAAACAGAAACAAAACAATTGTTTTAGTTTCGAAAACATACTTGAAACTTGAGTTTCACCAAACAGACAAAAATTAGTCTGAGTCATGTTTATATATTGTGAAATGTTTTCTGTCGTTTCCACTACAGGAACAGTTTTAATCATGCCTTCTCAAGATGACATTTTTATAATGGTCTTACAATCGAATGTTCAAAGCGAAAGAAGCGAAACCAAAAAAAACAAGATACTGGATGAGATCAGTGTTGACAAGACGAATAGAATATGGAAGATATGAAATTATGACATTTCGTTGTTGACAAAAATAGTGGCCCACGTGGTTTTGTTCGTTTGGTGGAAATTTGTCTCAAAAATATGTATTTTATCGTCCCAACTGTAACTACCGTTATTTCCATGGAAATCTTGCTGAAAAATCTGTTGACTATCAAAACATGTTGCAATTTTTTTTGTAAATTTTAATCCGGAACAATCACATTCATTGAACAATTAAAAACCAATTCAATTCTCAATTTCATTTTGAGGTCATTGTCATATAGAGTAAAAGAAATTCAAGAGCAGTTTTCTTTGCACTCAGTGAAACTTTCGGTTCATGGTCAATGACCATTCCATTTTAAATGATCTTGTACTTACAAGCCGGCGTATGTAGTTCAATACCCGTATGAAATATCGATAATTTTTTTTTCGATGTGTAGCACTTTCACATTCAGTTAATATCGTTTTGCAGGTGAAAGTGATTTATATATTTTCCTTGTTTGAGTTACCGTGTTTGATTAAAATATCTCAAGTATAGAATATAAACGGATTTTCAACAAAAAAATTGACGTCTTGCAACATAAACAATTCCAGAGAACGTATCAATTTCTATTTCTAAGAGGTGTAATTTTGATATGTAGCCTCCCCTTCTACCCCTCCATCATTTTATTCAATGACAAAGGCAATGCATCATTTAAGTGGTATCTTGTACCTCTAATATTTTTATATTTTTTCCAAAATTGGTTCATTTATCACTGAGAAATTCCATATGAATGATTTTATTTCGAAAAAACTTCAAAATGTGCTTTCATTTCTCATATTGAGGCAAATCAACAACAAACAACAGCAATAGAAACAAAATTACCGAATAATGACATCAATTGAAGTTGTCTGGGGTTAGCAATCAACATTTCCTGACAATTATTTGTTGCAGCTCTCAGGGATTTGCACGAGTAGTACTGAAAACTTTGTATCTTCGGAAAAGAAATGCAACAGTGCAAGATCAGGTTATATAGCTGGCTATCTCACTAAGAAAGCATTGGTGAACAACAATTTCACATGAACATCGGAAATAGGTTTGCACCATCCACATGTTTACTCCCCCAAATATGGATTGATGTCACTCTCGATTAATTCATCGTTAAAATGAAAAGCATGCATTGAACCCTAGGAAAATGAGAAGAGTGATTTTTTGCAACCTCTGAGTCAGTTACAAAAAATTTCAAATAACGTTTCAGCCGGAATCAGAATTGGTACGCTTCTGTGGATATTTTTATTGAACTTCTGGATGTATGAGGTTAAGAGATATCTTCTATTACGAATACAGTGACCCGTTACTTCATAAAAGTTATTAATATTCATGATAATAATTTAGCAATTTTCACAAATAAAGTTCTTATTCTAGAAGCCTTTCGCTTCATTGGTAATACCGATTACTACCGATACAGCTACGGTGTTAGCGAAACGCGTCTAAAATAAAAAATTCATTTGTTAAAATTGCTTACCTATCATGCATATCTTCTCTTGGCAACATTATTCACTTTCCATGGAATTGTTGAAATGTGTCTCAGTATGAAAAGTCTAATTGAACTCTTTAGAGTGAGGGCAAAGGTTTTGGATAGAAAATGTTAAAACTCTGTATGTCATGTATGAAAACGGTTGGGAAAGCTATTGCATAGCGAAACATGTGTTACAGTCTACTGTCACAAGTGTTACTCGAATAATAAGAAACAAAAATGTAGGAAAATACGCGATCCTATCAGCCTTACGATTTAAATTTGATCGATAAAAAATAATTAGCAGAGCGTGGTTTCGATCCACGGACCTCTGGGTTATGGGCCCAGCACGCTTCCACTGCGCCACTCTGCTCTTGATAAAATAGAAGGACATAACATACATGAAACTTGAGCAGTGTTGCCAAAGCTACTCCCTTTGTAAATTTTCTCTCCGCCACTCCAAACGGACAATATCTCCGCTTTTATCGAGAGTTTACATCAAAACTGTTAATCAGCCGCGGAAAAAGTGTTACCATTTCTGTTATTCAAGATTCTATTAACTGAATATCAACAGGTTTTGACATTTGTCACCCTTGACAGAAAAGGCGATTGTTTTTTTCAAGACAGAATTTTTGTTTCATAATAACAACTTTTTTTTAGAAAGTTTTATTATGAATATATATATAGATACAGTCAATTTTTTTTTTGATGAACGACACATTTCATTCATGATAATAAATGAAATACATATATTATTAAAAATTGAACAATACCTATCAGTAATGAAAGAATAAAATAATTCATTAAAACAAAAAAAAAATATCAAATTCAATAAAAACTAAAAAGAGAAATTC
>WOGO01005422.1:0-12440 GCA_015342085.1 Leptinotarsa defecta | reverse complement strand
ATTACTCGTTTCTAGATAACAGATATAAAATAAGAACAGGCTTCTTCACGATTTTGGAATATCAAAAATCGAAAAATGTGAAAACCGAAATATTATTACAAAATGGCACAGTAATCAATACTAGAATTACACTCAATTTGATAACCCATCATCAAAGGTATTGATATATGAAAATGCCTTAATTAGTTGTGACATGTAGTTTCATCATCTTTAAATAATATCAACACAGCGAAACTCGCCTCAGGAGACCTGGTGTGGGAGAAGCATCCTCATTATATCCTTTTTGTAGAATTCAGATATATCTCCTTGCTACTCAGAATTTCTGTAAAAACTCAGCTTATTCACTTTCCTCCTCCGATCATGAAAAAATAATGAATATGAATCCAAGAGAACAGCATGAAGCTACAAAATGACGGTGGGACAGACATAATTCCTTTCTTTCATCATTACTTCAAAGAAAATGACTCCAAGGAGTATTCCCCTTTTCAAGTTTATTCTCATTTATTCATTGAGAGGAGGTTCGCCCATTACGCGTTATACTCAACAATTTATATTATTTCCTTGGTTTTATTGTATGTCGGTGATATTTCCATGAACATGAACATAAAGAAATGCCGCGACTCTGAAAAGTATACACACAAATCAAGAATATTAATGAGATGCGTAGGAGTGTATGATTTTCTAACGACATCGACAGTTACTTGTTAAAGATGATAAAGATTACCCAAAATATCTTAACGGCTCGATTTTGATGAAAGCCGATAGTTGTGAATCGATTCAATAATCAAATCTACATAATTTTTATGAGTTGTTATTGTTTGTTTTCATTTCCGAATATTACTGGAGTTTTTTTCCAATAATAACCCAAGAGGAAGATCAAACTAATCTTCCTTCTGAAGATGATCTCTTGGTGATCGAAACACGTGTCGAGGTGTTGAAATACAAGTTTGGTGTTGGGAAAAAAATCCAGTAATATTCATTACTACACAAAAGGTTCCAAATAGTGCATCACAAGTTCATTTCCAAGTAATATTTCAGAAGATACTCAATTTCATACAACGAATTCTGTAGTTTCAAATGTGACTGACTGAAATATTTGTTAGTTTCACATCATTTATGTTTGTGAATCTCCAGAGAAATGAAACAAATGATTATTTAGGTACCTACTGTCCTATACATACTCTCATTATACACGTTTCGTCAACAACCCATTAAGTTGTTTTCCATTATATGCGTTACAGAAAAGTATTTAATATCTTAAATCGTTTCAGTCTTGTGTATACTTCAATTTTTTTGGATACACACAAGTTTCCTGTTTTACGATTACCCTGATTCAAATCACATACTCTTCCTGGTATATTTTGTCGAAATTCTTAAAAATGTTCGTTCTGAGTATGAGTTTTTTCGAATAGAAAAATTAAGCAATATTTCTAGAATCGTTTTATTTTCTTCAAATTGGTCTATTTTTGTTCGTTCTTATTTTTATTACGCACAGAAAAGCTGATTAGTTTCACCCATGCAATCTTATTGATGAGAAATATTTTTTATTGGCTACAACTTTCCGCTGTCGATACCGGAATGGAAATATTTCCAGTTTCAATGTTGTTAACATGACATAATCACCACTAGAGAATCATATTTGAATAAATTACTGTAGCAGTAGCAATCAAACGCACGGTATACGTTTCTATTGAGAAACTCGCTCAGTTCCTCAATAAATAAATTGTGTGTAATTCACCATCATTAACGAAAATTCAGATAATGATTCCACAGGAAGCGAAATAATGAGAATTGAAACCCAAAACTCCCAGTATCTGGCATCAAACCCCGTAATTGCCACAAAGTTCACCACTTTGCACCATCAAAAAACTTCTAAGGAAAGTAATTTTCCCTAGATGGCTCACTGAATAAAAAATAAACACCGAAAGAAAATACTGGTAGATATTCCTAATGTTTTCGAAAACAAACAGTCAACGAATTCTCAGCTTCGGTCGAGTTCAAGAAGTTTTCAATCTTGTACTTCAGTTGAACTTTTATCGGTATACATTCGGGTAAATATCTGACCAAACTCGTGAGAAAATCTTTACGTTTCGGGTCTTAAAGAGGCTGATGTTATTTGCAGAGGATATTGAGAGATCGCCATGCAGGAGTGAGGTTACTCATTGGAAAACAATGAAGAAATAGAAATGATACGAAGTGGAATGTCAACGAATCGGCAAAATAATTTAAGATGAGCAAAAGATCAAGATTTTGAGTATTATAAGTTCAATTCACTATTAGCTCATTGAAGTTATTGAACAATGTGTTGAAATTGACACATAATCTGCTCAAGGACAAACTAAAAATCTTACTCTAGCTTACTCATAACAACCTTTAGTGCACTAATACATTCAACAAAATACTAGAGTATGAATGAAAAACACTAATATACTATTCTGTTAACTAGTTTTAATAAAATTCCACACTAATCATTGGGTCTTCACTGGAATTCTCATAAATTCTGATAGGATATATTGTTCAAATTTGAATTATTGAAACTTTTTGAGTATTCAATATTTCAGGTTGCACATGGAACAATAAGATTGCATTACTATAAGTTACGAAACGTAATCAAATATTCTGATGACTACTCTGTATTTATCTTGTCACCACTAACTCCAAGTCAGAAAGTGTGTCAAAGAAACACATGACTTCACTGAAGCAGTTGTTAATTACAACTGAATATATAGTTAATTACTTTAGAAACTCTTCAAAGAAGTTTTAATTGGTCTGGAATGACAAAGGGGTGATTAATTACAAGAAATTGTTCCAAGATGATCATTTGTTATAATTCATGATAAGTTAATGTTCAGTGTCGTTTATTTGATAGAAGAGCTATTAGAACGGTGTCTGTGACAAAAAAAAAGCTGCTGGAAACGTATTTGTCAATAATGAAATCATTATCGAAATGATTGTTCGAAATATACTTGAGAAACAATTTATTGTTTAGTTTACAAAACCGCTACACGTGTTTCATTACATAATAGCTTCCTCGGGCGTGTTAGTGCTGAATAAACTCTTCCTGATCTGTTACTTTATATAAAATAATAATTTGAATCATATCTCTGATGGTTTCACTGGATTATAAACTGATTAAAAATATAAAAATTATAGTCGACATTTCACCAACTCATTTTCTATAACGAACTAATTACCAATTCACAGATATAGAAAACAGATTCGATAAAAGGAAATAATTCAATTCTATTTGGTAATTCAGTGAATTTTCCGAGTTCCTAAATCTAATAACTTTCAAGCATTCCAAAAAAATTGAGTTCAAAACACTTCCCTTCCAAATGTGATACGTCACAATCATGTTTGAACTCAAATCTCTTTGCTAAAAGATGATTCACATAAGTGGAATTGGTTTACACATTCGAAAATGTTCTTCAACTCTTTGAAAAAAGGTTTTATCCATTTGGCCAACATAAAGTTTTGAATAAGAATCACAAGTCACTATATTTCTCTGATTCATCTGACACTGAGGATTTGTCTTCATTGTTCTCAATATATTTGCTTGAATTATTATTTGTCCGGTAAGCATAGTTTTTTGAAGTTGGGTATACCTGGTCTATAGTTTATCTTCGTCGTATTTTGAAGTCGATAATACCTACACCACAGGTCCAATCAGAAATTGGTTTTATGTAATTTAATACGAGAATACAGTAAAGGTGGTTATGGATTCATGATCATTGCCCTGCATTCATCACTTTTTTCACAACCATCTCTAATCATTCACTAAATGACCATGTAAAATATCAAATAACCCCTCATTACTCAATAAATGTTCAAATGTGGAAACTGGTAAGTATAAGTTCAGAAATTCTCATCGCCCGGTATGTGAGCTATCCAAACTACCACTAAAAGCATTGAGAGGTGTTTTCGTTTTTTAAATGGAAACGTTGAAGTTTTCGTATGTCATTACCGAGTTTCAGTGGAAGCTTTCAACAGCTTAGAAGTTCAGGCTGCAGGTATTAACAGGGCATTACATAAGAAGTTTCCATAATATAAATTCATTTCGCCCTCGTGACTGGGGATTCCGGGGTCTTCAAACAGCACATGAACAATAAGTGGATAGTTATCAATTATTTGGTTATTTAACTTCTATTAATAGTTCCCGAAGATCACTGAGTGGAACTGAGAAGCCCCTGGGAAAGTGCAAATGAATTTTATTAGAAACTAATAGCGGGAGAGTAGTGGTCTATTTCCAATGAACGTATTTCTTGACGACGCTTATTTCTCGTCAAGAAATAGAAATGAATTAGCGATTAGCGATTTTTTTAATATTTCATGTTGGTACAATCGTCTCGAACATATGCTTTCAGTTTCAGCTGTTTAGCATGTTCAGTTTGTTGGTGAGAAATATAAAAGTTAAAAATGTTCTGCTTATTCGGCGATTTTTTGTTATTAAGAAAAATTTATCGAAGAATTCGCATCAAATTTTATGTGAAAATTTCAATTTTTTACTCAGAAACATTTGAAAAGTTGATAGTGGCAAACGGTGATTCTACTCTGAGTCAGAAAAACGTTTACAAGTGGTACAAGCTTTTCACAGAAGGTTCTGAAGATGTGAATGACGATGCTCGCCCTGGACACCCCAGAACTTCAACAGCCAATGAAAATGCTGAGAAAGTGAAGAATATTGTTATGGTGAATTGTCGAATCATTATTAGAGCAGTTTCTGAGGATGTCTGCATAACAGGTGGCTCATGCCATGCACTTTTTTCAAAACTGATGGGCATGTGGCAGCGGACTTCGTTCCAAAACTGCTGAATTTTGATTAAAAATATCGTCGCAGGGGCATCGCTGAGGAATTGTTGAATAACGTCAACGATGACACAAATTTGCTTGAAAGTTTCATAAATGGTGACGAGTTATTGCTCTATGGTTATGACATCGAACCACAGTCTAATCGTCCCTATGAAACAGACCAAGAATCAAGACCAAAAAGTAAGTTCGATCAAATGTCAAGGTTTTGCACCCCAATTATCATGGTTTAGTGTAGCAAGATTTCTTGCCACATGGTCGTACGGTCAATAAGGAGTATCATCTTGAAGTTATGCGCCACTTGCGAGAAGCAATACTAAGAAAACGTCCAGTATTTTGGAAAAACAATTTATGACTTTGCAGCACGATCATGCACCTGATCATTCGTCATTGCTTCTTCGTAATTTTGTGGCCAAAAACAATACCGTGGTTATGCCTCAGCCACCATATTCAGATTTGGCCCCCAGTGACTTTTTTCAGTTCCCAACATCACTTCGAGGATTGAAAAAAACCCTGGCACGATGGTATCATATCTGAGAGAGATTACTTTGAAGAGGAGAAAATGTAAATTAATGAATAAATAAATGTTTTTTTGAGAAAATTGAAAATACACCCCATTTTATGAACAGATCTCGAATACCTACTGCAAAAGCTGGACTTATTTTTGGTTCTATCGATAACTTGCGAATTTATGAATTTTTTAGAGTAGGTGTTTTGTATAATTTGAAACTTATGAATTCAACAACTTTGTATGTATGAGTTTACTTGAGTATGGTTAAACAAACTGAAACAATTTATAACAAATAAAAACCTTGATAGAAGTTTTTTTGAACTATATTCAATATATCAATATTATGCTATAAACGCGACTCCGCAGGAAGCTATTTTATAATACATGGTTTTGTTAACTAGTTACTGAACTCCATCATCTATCATACATTTTTTTTTAATTTTCACGAAGAATTTCCAATGCATACACTGTATTTGGAATGACGAAGTTATCGATCCTGAAATTTACTTTTCTTTTTAAAAAATATACTACTATTCATCACACCGTTTGTCAGTTCAACATTTTCTGTAAAAACCCCCCTATATTTTGTTATGAGTAAAAAAACCGGGAAAACACTCAAATTCAACGCATACGAGTATTTGTTCCAATGGATTGCAATTAATAAGAGAGTCGAAATATGAAATATTAGAGAGAAAACCAATATATAATTCCACTAGGGAATATGAGGCTATGATGAATTTTGTTTTCGAAATATCTTCATACCTTGAATGACAGCATTTCATTAATGATGTCTTTCAAGATATAAGTTGATAAACTATAACCAGAAACCCTGAAACATTGAATGTTCAATTTTGAATCAATATATGCTCTTTCTGGCATCCTTTTTAGCATTTTATCTCGACACTCATTTTCCTTAGTATAGCTCAAAATTGCTTCATAAAACATGTGTGATGTTTCCCAATTACAATCAGCTCCTACTGTATTTCCAATTGATGAAATATCGCTCAATATCGGATTAAGAAACAATTTCAAGTTATACTAATAAATTGTCATTCAACCTCGACATTTTTACCGCACGCGTTCGTGGTTTGGAACACAAATGTAAGTAACCGCTCACGCCGGAAATTTTTCTAAAGTAACTTGATTCTTCTGTGAATAAAGCTGCCATTCAACGTCAATTTCTTTTCATGAATTTTCTAAATTGCATTTCCCAGGGGAAGTTTTTACGCTTGGAATATTTTGACTGAATAATTTTCAGCATATTCTCGACATCACTTTTCAGGGTTTTCAATTCTGAATTCATACGATGGCGAATTACGTATAGATATTTGCAATTCTCATTTGAAAGGGTGATATCTTCGATTTTATTTATAAGGAATTGTTTTCACGATATTTGTTTCAATTAGGCATCATATCTATCAATTTCAACGAGACTCGACTGAAGACTGAAGAGGTTGAAGGTTGAAGTTTTCAGTGATGAATATTATTATCTTTGAAAGTCCATATTGAAAACCCATATTGCACATTTCCATACACTTTTTTGAGCCCAGTGAACCCAGAGATAACAAGAATGAGGAGTAAATGATATTCCCATATTGAAGGAAAATGAGAGATAGAACTTTCCATGTTTTTTTACCAATTTTTCCACTAATACTGCTAAAAAAACATAGAAAGTCTCATTTCTCATTTTTCATGATGATCTCTTACCATATACCACTCTACATCCATCAATTCATTCTTTTACTTTATTTTCCACAAATTACCGTATAATGTCACTGAATCGAACCAGACCTGTGATTGACATTCCGATTTTCTCCGAACAGAACTTGTTGGCTTAGTATTTTGTTAATTTCTAAAGTTAATTGTGGCCAGCATAGTTCCAGACAGCTGCTCAACCGAGTTAGTGAACTGAGATGAGAAATGTAATTCGATACAGGTACGTGTATCCACAGAACAGTTCAAAGTTGTAACAATATTGAGAGAAGTTATTACGAATTTAACAACTACTCCAAAACTTCTACAATAGTATGAGGAAGAGGTACGTGAAAAGACACAATATTGCAGTACGAGGTAAAATTTATGTGTCACCGTTGATTTGCCTTTCTAAATGAAACGATCAAATGCAATGAGTTTCAGGGAAACTTGAAGAGTAGTATGAATTATGAATGCCCTAACTCGTAACTTGATGGAAATTTCCAACACTAGCCATGATAATGAATACACAATTTACATGATTTCCAAAAAAATAAATTAAATTAAAAATAACAGATCTTCACAAATATGTGTAAATCAATTATGTCAAACTATGTGATCGGCGTTTCTTTATCAATCATCAAATTCGTCTAGATTAGGAAAGGAACCAAAAGAGACTGGAGGGTTGTGTTCCTACAATACCTGTAAATTGTGTATATTGTAGCAGCAAATTATATTATTGTTACATATATTTATTCGCGAACTGCAGCTTTTTGCCAGAGAGCATTATGGTGGAAATACAAGTAGCAACCATCTATAAAGCTGGGGAATTAGATGGGATAAATTGATGGAAACGTATTCTGTGGAGTTTGGAGTTCACAAACAGTGAACAATCAAAACATATACCTGTATATTTAAGTTATACCAAACATGGGCTCCTGTAATATGGAGGTCCAAGATATTTTGGGATAGACTGGGTACTCATCTATGATGTGATAAGAAATCATCATGTATGTGATAGATAGATGTGATAAAATCACATCATAGATGAGTACTCAGATGCTAACCTTTAGTACTATGCATCAGCTCACAACATTATTGCATCAGGTGATTTTTTCAGGGAATTATACACAACACTTCACCTATAGGTTTTTTTAGAAAAAAAGCAATAAAGTATTTCGGTTGAAAATAACATTTTGAGGTAAGATTATATTATGAGTCTGGCCTTATTTCTCTGCGCATGGCAGTAACGTTGCTGTAATTCACTTTCTAGTTGGACACCACCAACAACGTTTCTTCACCATTGAAGAAAAAGAAGAACGGTAAGAACTGTACTTTTAGCCAAGTTGTACCTATGCGATAGTAAGGTGTTTAGTTTCATTTTTTCCAAAATGAACTAACTGTTCGTCAGATATCTTCCTACAACCCCAAAAATGAATTTTAATAAAAACAAAACTAACACAAAAAAACTGCCTAGAGAATTATGAAATTCATGGGACCTTTTTTCAAAGACTTACCTCGAAAGCGGGTAGGAACGGCTTTATCTATCAAAAACGAGGCACCTTGAAGTTTGATTGAGCAGAAAACTTGAATATTCAAGGCTAATTCACAAGATAGCCAGAACCCGGAAGGGCAGTTATCAACTTCAACAGGGAGAAGAATTCGAATGCAAAAACTGCATCTTCACAACCACCTTGGCTCATCTTCCTCCGCACAAAAGATATCAAACTGAAGCTTTTTTCTTGAAAAGAATCGTGCTTGGCTTGACCAACTGAATCGAACATATGTTCCATTCAGCAGGAAGAAAACGAAAAACGCAATGGAATGACGTCAAAGAAAATTCAATAAAATATCTAATTGTATTTGAAATGAAAACTTGGCTAATATACAGAGTATTCAGAAAAGATCAAAACAGGCATTTATGTCACAGGCCAAATGAAAAGTGGGAAATTCAAAATTTCGCATGAATTGGGAGATGACAACTAACCATATACAAAAGTGTTTGAATAGTGTCCTGTATGAGGTGTGACTTCATTTGATTTCTATCCTAAATGCCAAAACAAGAATGTCTGCTTAGATGATGATGAACTTGTTGCATTTATTAACAGTCGTCTGATTAAACCCCCCAGTTGCTCCTCCAATGCCTATTGGGAGAGCAACTGCCCCTGTACCTTACCCCAATTTACGCCTATGCAGCCGTCTGATAATTTATTGAAGACAAGGCCACTGTGGTGAATACGTTATTTTGAATAGAATTACAAGAAACATAGGACAATACAGTGTTGAAATGAATTTTATAGACTCTAAAAGTGCTGTGGCTTCGAAGTAATCGAACGAGGGAAAGCGAAATGTTTGTAATCGAATCATCGCATTACAGTGCAAACACGTTGTCGGTCTTTCTGCAGATCGACCGAAGTAATTAGTAATTTTTGCATTTTCCCTTTGATTGCCGTTCGTCGTAAAGGCTGTCACTGTACTTTTCCATTTTAATGGAACATGTGAAATTCCATTCACAGGTAGAACGCTTGCTTAATTGAAAATTACGCTGGGATTAGAGCCGACGGATCAGAGAAAACGAAGTCGGTTCTGTATTGAATTACAAGTGAGTGCAGTGGACATTCTGCTCGTTTGATGTTTGATGTGGAAATTGTCGTTTGATAGAAAGAATTGTGTGTACATTGAAATTTGATGATTCGTATTAGAATAAATTTCTTGGAAAAATGTCTGTTGACGTGGAGATTTTTGATTGAACACTTTCTCATTCACAAGTATACCCAGTAAACTCTAAAATTTAAACTTCATCTCATCGTCAAACTTCATCAAACCTAACCTATTCAAGAAACACTTTACTGTGTGTATATAGGAATCTTGGTCGGCTGCAGTGAAATTACTACCAGGGCTGAAAAGTGTCGGGGCTAACACATAGATGGCGTTAGTTTTATTGCATTCACCGCTTTTTCAGTTAGTGCTAACCTTCAAAAGAAAGTTGTTGAAATTTCATGATCTGTATCTGTAGAGTGCTACGAGTAACACTACTTTTATTATTTTCAATAACATATCCTAATTTTACACTGCTTTTTCATGGGTTTTATGATTCCTGAGTTCTTGGGAAAGAAAGGTTTTGGACTTCTACTCTATTTTATGACTTTCGATAGAATCCACAGAAAAACTATAGTATTCCACTCGCCAGAAATGATCAATGCAATGGTAACATTTTTGCTCGTCGAATGAGGTTCTATTATACACTAATTGTTTATGTATGACAAACATTTCTTTTTCAACCGATTTTTTATTGCCATAATTCAATATTCCCAAGTCATTCTCCCAAGACACCATCAAATCCTCACAGATGGTTACCGAAAAAATAACGGGGAATTCTCGTATCTTATGATAATAGGCCTGAAAGGAAATGGAATTATAAATGAGGAAGAATTTTAAAATTCAATAGACTTACTTAACGTGATTTATACAAGATAAAACCAATTAGGAAAAATAAAGGAAACGTAGCGGAGACAACATCGATCAATACAGTTACGATCTGAAAGTGTGTGTGAGAGAGAGAAAAGGTATAAAAGATGGTAATGAATTCGAATACAATTGGCATCCTTCCTTACCAGTTGAGAACATGAAAAATATATAGGAGGTTAAGGTTTTGGTTTAACTACTATTTATATTGATACAGTTTTCAACTGAATTGAGGGGTTCAATGAAAATACAGTTATATTTTCACAATCTCATTGGAGATATGAGGATATGAATTCGATGTGAGATGTTTTGAACTAGCTTTCCAACCCGGCTTTGCACAGGTAGTAGAACCTGTATGCCTGAAGGTGTGCTCCATTTAAAAGGCGTTTTAAAATTTCCACTTTCTAGAAAATTCCAGAAAAGCATTCTTCTGTTAGTTTTAATTTGACTATTGTTGAAGCTTGTTATTCAAATTCTCTTATTATTCAATTTGTTGTTTGTTTTTATATTTTTTTGATCACCATATAGTTGTTATAAAAAAGAGAGACTGTCAGAAGTTATCTCGGAAAAGTCATTAAAATTTTGTTAGACGTCAATACAGTTTTATTGGCGATTCCTGAAAAGAAAGATAACTAGAGTTTTAACAACTATTGTGTATTATATTGTGTATATTTGTAATATTCGTATTCTAATACCCACACCTATTCCAATATATATTGTCAAGTAAATATGTTTGTCTGTTCGGCAATGAATTGTTTTTCTTGAAAAATGAGAAGTGAAAATGTGTATGTTTTTCAACACTTATAGGACTGCAGTAACTAACGTTCTTGCAGTTCCTGCAGGACATTTTGAAACTAATACAATAAAGACAGAAACCGTATAAAAATCGGTGGAAGTTCTTGAGATTATCTAATTCAGCCAGACTTATCGACACGGCAGGGAACTTAAATCAATAATATATGTAATGAAAACGATATATTTTACTCGCAACTTTTATAAAACGTATTGTAGGCATATTCGTACCTTCTGGACAAGTTTCTGATTATCAGAAAAGGATCAGCAATGGATAATGACTCAAAAGCCATTTTCAGTGAAGTTCCACTCGATTTTCAATTTGGGTTGAAGGTTTTACAATTATATTTCGGTACACAAGCGGTACGTTTTTGATGGACCACTCAGTATATCTGTCTGTTCAGAAATCTGTTTAAAATCTGTTTTTACGTTAATCAGCTATCGCCCCCATGAGAACGACAACTTTCAGAATTTGAGAAACTTGAGCGAGATAAGGACTAACGAGGTCTTACCTTTATATGATGGGTACATTCCCAAAACTCATGCGGTATTTTGTCACGAGCTCTCTGTTGGAATAATAATTGGTCAGTTTTGGTATAAAAAAAGTCCAGTGCATTCCCATCGTTCTGGTTTCTAACGATTAGCATATTTTTCTTTGATTTGTGTTCGAAAAAGACTACAACAAATCTCCACCTCTACCATACTTCACGAATTGAAGTCCGGATTCTCGGAAACTCATTCAGATCTAGTATAGATCGCTGCAGTGAGGAGCTAAATTTGAATTTAAGATTTGGGAGAGGAAGAAAAGGAACAAATCATTAGAATTGTTTTGTTAACTTTATTTACCCATTTTGCCGCTGCTAAATGGCGGCTTATTGAAGTTGTGGAGCTGTTGAATTAGGAAGGAACTTTCGCGGATGGAATTACCCGCAAACACTGGCAACTTGCCATATACCAGTTTGATTTAATTAATACTGAGATATTTCAAGAGGTGAACAATGGGTGCAAGAGAGCGAAATATTTTTTTTGGGGCAAGTGTATGAGTGCAGGAATGAGACATAAAATTACTATGGAAAACATCAATTTCACTTGTGATGCACTGTTTGGAACCGTTGGTGTCGTACTGAAAATTACTGGAGCTTTATCTCAATAACAAAATCGTTATTTTCAACAC
>WOGO01005421.1:0-12440 GCA_015342085.1 Leptinotarsa defecta | reverse complement strand
ATGTACTGTATCATTATTTTATTGCACTGTATCTTCTGAAGATTTTATATTTTACTATTGGCATATGTTAATTTGATGGTATTTTGTGACATGTTCTAAAGCTGTAGCTTTGTTATGAACCAAATAAAAAAAAAAATTGAAAAAATCACTTTCACAGTGGAGAAGGAAGTCCACAACAAATTGCCAACACGAAATGGGAAACATCTTTGTATCGAAAACCCACCCACATAAGACAGTATCTGAACCAGGAATCCAACCACCATCAATCGACTAAGAGAGAAATCATCAAGACTCTACGAGACCGTGCTTTCGGGCCATGCGACAGCTGATTAACGGAAAAACAGATTTTAAAACAGATTTTTTTTTATTAAACAATTATAAGTCCAATTGGTAGAGACTGCAAAGGGGGACCGGCTCCAAAAAAAATTAAACCTGTTTTTTTGCTGGGAAAGTGATGGTGACTGTTTTTTGGGATATTCATGGAGTATTGTAATCGATTATCTTCGAAAACAAGAACCATTACAGGAACTATTTCACCAAGACAACATCTCAGACCTCAGCGTTTGCCATGGCAAGAATTCACGAATTACTGTTTGGACTGCTTGACCACCCGCCTTACTCACCAGTTGCTGCTCCAAACAACTTCTTTTTGTTCCCTAATCTAAAAATTGCACTTTAAGGACAGAGATTTTTGTCAAATGAAGAGGTACTCACCTTCGTGAACATTTATTTTGCAGAGAAAAATGCTGAGTACTATTTGGACGAGTTACAGAGATGGGAGCATAGCTGAGAGAAGTCTGTAAAGTTGAAATGAGACTATGTTAGGAAAAAAAAAATAACTGAAAAAATGTCTTGTATCTTTGTTAGGTCGGAAACTTTTCAGACCACCCTCGTACATAGCAATAATCAACCTTTTATATTTACTGTTCTGCAAATAGAGTTTTTTGAGTGTGATATTTTTCTTCACTATTTTGGCATCACCTGCGCGGTAAATCAATTTCCCCAATAAGTAATTTTATTTAATTTTCAGATGGAACTAATGATGAATTTTCAGATAGTAGTAATGATGATGATGGTGACTCGACATTTCAATATGATCCTAACTTAGACGAAGAAGATTATGTATCGAATGCTGTTACCAATATAATAAAAGCAAAGGAAGAATATAAACCATATAGGTTTAAAAAACGATCAGACCTATATAATAATGTAATAAAACATCTAAATCTTCCACCTTTGAAATACACTAAAGTTCGAGATCATAATTGTATTGTTTCCATTTCGGATATGCAACCCGAATTTATTCACTCTTTACAGAAAAACAGAATAAAGCTTCTACACAGTTGTTCCAAATTTGACAAGAACGTACTTATAAATAAACGTGTGCTTTTGCTTGGAGATCAGACAGAAATCCAGTGTCTTTTGTGTGAAGAACGCTTCAGTTCTGATGAAAAAATGCAAGACCACATTTTGAATGTTCATGGTTTATCCAAAGCTTCTCTAATGGAACCATACTGTTATCAGTACATGCCTGGCTCTTCGAATAAATGTGAAGCATGTGGAAAAGAATTCCGAAATGGAGAACTCAAAAAGTCTCACTTAAAAAAGTGTTTCGTTTTTCCGTGTCCATACTGTGATAAAATGTTTACTACAAGTGAGTTATCAAACCACACAAAAGAGGAACATGATGATCCTCAACCTTTCCAATGTCTGCACTGTAAACTGGTATACGGCAACTTCATAAACTTCAAGAGACATTTGTGTAATGACATCATCTGCGAAACTTGCGGAAAGAATTTCCGTAACATAAGGAATTTCGCCTTACACAAGGATGAATGTAATCATAAAGAAGTTACCAAAAGGTGCACCGAGTGTTATGAAAGGTAGGAATGGTCTCAGTATTGATAACAAAATTTATCAATTTTCAGACTCAGGATTGTAGATACACCACCAGAGTATCTCTGGTGGTGTATCTACAATCCTGGAATGTATCTCGATGTAAATAGAAGCTAAATAAAATGCGACTATCACACGAGTTTATTTGGTAATTACCATCACTAATTTTATTTAATTTTTTTCAGCTTCAGTTTGAGTTCTTTCCAAGCTCACTTCGCAACACACAAATTTCCATGTTCGTTTTGTGGAAAAATATTTCGCAATAGAAAAGTAAGATACAGGCATGAATATAATCATCGTATGAATCAAGGTGGGCTGTGTCCCCTATGTGGTAAGTATTTAATTGAAAATTTCAATTATGAACTTTAGTATCTCCTTAAGAAAATAACATCAGATTTCTGTAAAATAATGTCTAACAGTATTTTGTATCCTTGAATGTTTATTTAATTCTAGTCTGGTACAGAGATCTTATGGAATCAAATCTTAATTAATGTAATTCAAATTTATAATTAGTTTATAGCTAGATGCTATAGACATTAGATGCTAGAGAGTTTCATCTACTGATATAATTGAAGTAGGCCAAATTATTTTGCTAGACTTTTTGTAAAAAATCAGACAAATCCTACTTTTTTCTATTCAATGTCGAAAGGTGCAGAAATAATTTTTGTTCTTATGAAAAGGTTTTGTGAAATTCATTGTTTTCAAAAAATCATCATTTGATACAATAAAAATAATAATAATGAAAAACTAATAAAGTTATAATAAAAAACATCATCAAAATAAATCTGACGAGTGTTTTGAGGCGAGAAACATTCCTAATGTATTTATTTGTTTGTAATGGATAAACTCAAATACTATTTATTCGATTTTAAAACTACTTTGGCGTTAGAAACCTACAAATCAGCGATTGACAGGGGCTGTATTTAGTTTTTTTTAATTCATAAATCTATGAAAATTTCAGTAATGTAATGTGCATTGGTGTCTTTCAAATGCCACAACGTCGCCAGGTTCCCTGTGAAGTAGATGTCAACAAGTTTCGTTCATTTATAATTAAAGTACCCGTTACTTGCTTCGTTTAGTCACGTGGTCGACTAAATGAAGTTATCAGCTTTATGCACTCAACTAATTCACACCCTGGCTAAGTACTGGAGTAATTCAACGAATGAAGAAATTCTTTGCCTGCAGCTCCATCCGCGTGAACTAGAGATTTTTCATTTAAGGACAAAACACAAGCACTACAGGAAAATCCTTAAGTCGCTCTAAGAGCGGTGCCTGTGCAAAAGTAGCGATTCACATTGGATTTCAATCGCTGGAGATTAAGTCCATTTGGAAAAACGTTCACAGGAAGTTTAATCCACATGAACGCAGGTCTCCAAATGAAAGAGTTCTTCAAATGAAGGAGTTCCTAAACAGTGAAGTTCGAGATTCACTAAGTTGAACCTCAAAATAATGAGTAGTCACAGAACTAGAGAATATTGACTAATTCATCCCGCATAGATCAGATCCTGTGGGTATATTGAAATAAAAAGTAGATTTTGTTACTTCTGGGTAATGTAGCTTTTCAGTAGTGGAAAAATTATTAGGATAAAATAGAATTCATTCGTGCAATGCATACATAAATACTATTTGCATACGTCAATGGGATAAATGGTGTATAAATTATATTATTAGTATACTAATAAATACATAAATATTGAATAATTATATATCTATTATTAGACACGCAACAAATTTCTTGATGAGTCGATATAATTAAAATATTCTTTGAATGTGTAAAAGGCATTCTGTAAAAGAATATTCTTAATTTTCACTTTAAAAGTGTTCATACTGATGTCCAAAGTCTGAAACTCATATGGTAACACGTTGAAAATTTTCAAAGATATATATAAATAGAGTTCTGCAACTCACCTAATCTATATTTGGGTAGCCTTACATTTGTTTTGGCCCTGGTATCATGGTACTCTATGTCCTCCTATTGAATTTTTAACATAACATAGACATTCATAAAAGAAGCAAGATCTCAGAATTAATCTATGGAGATTTTTGAAAAGAGGTTTACAATGATCATTATATTTAGCCTGTACCATAATTTTCACTACTTTTTTTTGTAGTTTGAATATTATATCTAGATGGCATGTTGAATCCCAAACTATTAGTCCATATGTCATTATGCTGTGAAAAATGGTGAAATAAGCTACTCTTAAACAATCCGTTGTTGTTATGTTGCTAAGTTGTCTTATCATGTATATACACGTCTTTACAGTAGTTTCACAGAATATTGATTATAACTGACTAGCCAAGGCTTCTTATGGATAAAACAACCAATCAATATGTTTATTCACAGTTTTTGACATGGGTTTTCAGTTACATTAAGTTGTGGAATGGAAGATACATTGAAATTGAACTAAAATGTATTTATCATAGAGATCATTGTCACTTGTTTATGACATTAACCACTAAATTTTAGTGGATTATAACTTCCCACGAATAATATTTTACTAGACTCTTGTGGCCTATAATCCCATAAATAAAATACTTTTTTGGTAAAATAGCCTGGCCAGCTGCAGAGCCGCAGTTGAGATTGTGGTTACAAAATATGTTAATGTAAAGAACTGTTTTTATGTTCTAATAACTAGTTAACAGAATAACATATTTTTTTAACATTTTTTGATCTATCTATATACGCATATGAAGCCAAGGCAAATCAGCCGTAATTGATAAACTGTGAAATTAGTAAACGGAACCAAACGTAGGCTACTTTTATTACGAGCAAACGCTATTTTAATTCCAAGAAAATTAAATATCAATATTTGCAATTCAAAAATGATTTTTAGAACAGGTTGTTTAATGTGGAAGATGTAATATTTCTGTTTCGAACCATAAGTAGAGTAACTTGTTGACCATTATAAATACAATATAAGTTTATGGCAAGTCTGACACTGTTACAACACGTGAACATTAAAAAAATTCAGGCTTTGGTAGCTTTCAACCCACTTTCAATTTCTTATTGTTTTCTAGGTAGGTTTTACACTTTCTTACTTCAGCATATGAGAACTCACGAAAACAAACAGAGCAGGACGGTCAAATGTTCTCTATGCCCCAAGTTATTCATGAACAAAGCTGATCTCAATAGACACATGAAGCTGCTACATATGACCACCAGAATTGTTTGTGAGAGATGTCTGAAAATTTGCAGCGAGTACAATATAGAAAGTCATTATGAGTAGGTATTCATTTTATTCTTCAATTTCCAGACGCTATTTATCTTATACTTATTTATAGCTATTTTTGAAAAAATATCCAGTCCGACTTTGAATTATGTTTTAATTATATTTTTATGTACTGTACATCTATGTTAAGTAATCGCCTACATAGTGAGTATTCTGACCATCTCATGTCAATGTAAAATATAATCAAAAAGGTGAATGAAATTATCTATTTATCTATCAACTGGAAACAATCTTTCTTCATGTTGCTTTATTACCAGAAGTTAAAAAAATGCTTATTCTTATTATTTTTCATACAATAAAAGGCGAATTTTACCAAATTTGTGATGCCAAATTCCAGTTGTGGCATCTACTGAACGTTTGGAATAACATAAAATGCACTCCTTGTTCATGCTGATATATTGAACAAAGTAATTGAATGTTTCATTTGCGAATTCAGTGTACCTACACAAAACTTTTTTCACTTACAGCTACATTTACTAGACTTAAATTTTGGTAATAGACCTGTAAGTCTGAATGATCTGCGAATTGATGGTTGTCTCCAGTATTTTGTAAAATATCCAAAACTTATTTCCCAATTCACTTTTATTTTTGTCACCAATATTGTTGCCAAGAATGTTGATTACATCTTATATGCAGAAAACCAAAAATGGTATCAACTGGTATAAGTACATTTTCTTTTCTTCCTCAAAAAATTTCAACACTTTAACACATTAGGTGTTATGATTTAGTGAATCTTTATTCTTAATACTGTGTAATATTTTATAGATCGGAGCACCCAAACGAAACAGAGTTCAAATGTGCAAAATGTGAATGCAGTTTCACAAGGATTACTTTCCTTAAACAGCATGCTAAATCCCATGCATATGAGGTCAGAGAAGAACTTGATAGGAAAAAACAATGTATGAAGTCGAAAGGGGGACCAAAAAGGAACCGCTCCAACCTTTTGAAGAAGAACAATTTAAAAATTAAGGCACCAAATAGTAAGTTCCGAAAGTTACATTTACATGATAGCCGTATATGTCTCCTTTCAGATCAGGAGCGAGAGCTTCTCAACTCTTGATCCAATAACTGAACCTAAAAAAATGGTTTGGTGGTGCAGCCAGTCGTCTCCTCAAGAGCGGGGTACCTTATGAAACCGCCTTGCACCAAATTCTTGAGCGGCGTACGCAGAATCTGTCTCAGGTTTAAGAACAAACCTCTCATGAGCAGGTTAGCAAACGTTTGCACTCAAGTGATGATTCACCAAAACCAAAGGTGAAAAAGCCTTGCACAGTTGAATCTAAGGCATCATCAGGTGTGGCTGACGTGCAAAAACCCTCATATGGGAAAGTTTTCGCGGGTATTGAGGTGGGAACCGTGCACCTTGACTATCTGACTACCTCATTAACGATGCAACAGCAGAGCATATACTTTGTGCCAGCTCTGCTGGGGACCGAATTAGGTTTAAGTTCGGTAGAGCCGTACTCTCACCATCTGACCTGAAAGACCACTCACCATACAAACTGATCGGAACCCAGCTTCGTTAAGAAGTTGGGTTTATTTGGTCGAGTGTGAACAGGTGTAAGCCACAATGAACCCTTGCGGGTTGCTGTGGACCTAACCTAACCTTTTAAAAACTAATATAGGTCTCTAAGCCATTATTCCTAACTTCTTGGATTTATTTAAATCTTTTTCAAAAACGATCCTTCACCGAAGAGAAAACCGTTATCATTGTTACTGTTAGTAGTGATCTGCTCACTGATTATATCATATATTATTGAATATCTCACTTTCTTCATGGGAAATTGTCTTACTGATTGTATTCTTAAACCACTCAATGATATACTTGCCAATACTTTTCAATTATGGAGAAAAGTTTGTTTCACTCCATTCAATTCTAAATTACTATAACTCAGTGAAGACATAGTAATTCAGACATAGAAAAATAAATGTCATTACTTACTGTCATCAAAGAACTCATTCATGATGTAAAGTTCCAATATAATGAATGAATCAAGTCAATCAAAACATTCGGATGTCTACCAGTGAGGATGACAGTGTTCCATTTTAGTGACAGTGTTTCATTTTAGTGAAATTTTACCTCTTTCATATACTATATTGTGTAGCAATCACGTGAATGATATCTGATTCAATTCCATAACGAATGTTTGGGAATACAAACTGAATAGAGAAGAGTGGATTTTGTTATATTCTGTTTGTTTCAAAAGTATTTTTATTTTGTATAATCCAATGTTTATATTAAAGTAGCTGTTTCTAGAGGGCTTTTTCTTCTAGTTTGTGTCTGAAAGTTACTTCTTTGTATGATCTATACATCTTTGTATCACATTTTTGAAATTGATTGATTCTTTTCTTTCTTTGAAAGGTTCTTACTTTTTTGTATAAAGATGGGGAGATAGATGAGAAATAGAAAGCCAAAACCCCTCTTTCCCAAAAATCAAACCAAGTTTTTATGTAAAGTAAAACTTGATAAATAATTCCTTTCATTTCTTTCCAATTCAGAGCATTATTACGAGCAAAATCATGTATTTTTCCTTTAAGCTGTGAGTTGTATCTACCAATAAGAACTAACTAGAACAAAAATGCTGTCTCTCGACGCGTGTTTCGCTAACCAAGTTAGCATCATCATTTTACGTCAGAGGTTCCAAATTCTACTTATCACACAACCTTGAGGTACTTCATAATTGAAAAATGATGGTATCACTAATGAATTTGTTGTATTCTTTGTTGTAACTTTTCATCAATTATTTATTAACCTCTTCTGGAGGTATATAAACCTCTCCTGGGGATTTATGAATAATTGTTATCTCCACTTGACTTTGAACAAAAAAAATTCACAGAATACAAAACACGTGAATAATATAGTTTTTAATTGTAAACCTTATAATTTTCACAGGTACTTTGGCTAAACAAAATCATTTTATATCTAAACTATATCCATCCAACAAATTTCAAACAAAGACAGATGTGTGATCAAAGCATGATCACTACGCACATCTGTATCTATTAGGTAAAATAAACAAGCCTTCTTACGCTGGCCAATCATACTTAACTGCAGTCGGCTGGCAGAATGTACACAGGATTCCTACACAATAAAATAAATGAAAGAAGCAAAATTTCACTTACACGAAACACTGTCATCCTTACTGGTAGATAGATATCCGATGTTTCGCCGTAAGACACTTGCCTCATTGGCTCTTCAGTCCCGATTACGGATAACATTATGAGAAAACACTCAATTCGTTCATGAAATTACGACTTTTTGTCGCGGAATGAGTTAAAACCACCCATGTCATCGATGACAGTACTAAATAACATTCATTCGCTTATTTGGTTAAATCCCAGACATAGAAATCTTGTTTAAATTGAAAGGGTATATTTTAAGGAGATTCATTTTTGACAAATAAGGGTTTTGGTTTTATACTTCTCTATCTTGATACAAAAAATTTGGGAATCTTCCAAAGCTACAATAGAGATAACTACACAAAATTCAAAATACTTGTTAAAGATTTGCTTGCAATATTTCTCATAGAGATCATGACTTTACCCGAATTCTCATCTCTGGTGATGTACCTTTATCATCCAACTGGAAAATTTTATTTTTGTTTGAATACAGTCAACATATTCACTTTATATATTTTATAATAAAAGGTATTGGTATTCATGGGATTATTTTATTATAGCACCAATAACGTGCAAACATTGCTTGAAGACGGTGAAAGGAGTATTTCACTATAGGAGGCATCTTGAAACGCACATTGATTTATATCGTTATAAATGTAAATATTGCGAAATGACCTATTCTACACATGGAAATAAACTAAGACATGAGAAGTTACATAATAATAAACCACACTATAAGTTCAGGTAAGAACTTTTTCAAATTCCCGCAGAAAGATTTTCAATTATTATTCTTTAACATAAATCAAAAGTATTCAAATGATTTTAGGTGCGGTGAGTGTTGGAAAGTCGCGAAGAACCAGGAAGAATTGGATGCGCATATGGAACATCATGCTTCGAAACCAAAGAAGTACCAGTGTGAAGAATGTTCAGAACAATTTTGTCGTGAATATCAATTTCGGTCTCATCAAGTAAATATGCACAGCCATAAAGATGAAGTTGAGAAAGTCAGAGATGAAATTATCATAGATGCCTTGAAGGATTTTGCTGTTTGAATTGTACATTCAATAAATTTATATTTTATTAAATTTTTTTTCAATTTCATCATACCTCAAATGTGATGTCAGATATACTCTGAATGTTGGTGAACTGATGATAGCAATTTGGAAGAGATTATAATTACAGTGCAGGATGAAATTAAAAAGGCAAATTCTTCATAGTGATTGTTTAAACAACTACTGATAGTAATCTAGATCTTTGTTGATAACGTAGTATATTATATAAACACATATTTGAATATAAATATCAAATCTATTAGTATGGCAGCACGAAGAAACATCCTTTCAGCTATCTCAAAGGTGCGACTTCGTTAACTCCTTTTCATAAAAGAGGTGATTTTGGTGAAATCGGTGACACTTGTGAATCATTGTATTCGTGCCATATGCCAGTGTAGGGGTGTAATCTAGATATATTTGTGAAAGAAATGTATACTCTGAAGACACTTTTCCATAAAAACTTTTAGCCATTAACGCAAATTTTTCCAGTAAACATATTTGAAACAATTCATGCATGGAGTTTGACCTTATAAAACCAACATACATTTTACATTGATATTGACGTTTTTTACATTATCAAAAAGTTATTATTATTTTTTCAATGTATTGTAACGGATTCCTGTAATGAAGTAATTTTTATTTTTACGCAATAAATATGAAAATATTTGGTATTTTTGAAACAATAAAAAATCTTACATGAGTGAAGTTATCATAAAATGTTTCGTATACAAATTTTTTATGTCAGTACACTTTTATTAAATCTTTATTACACACCGTACCAGTACAAGCATGGCAAATCAAAGTTAGTTTGATACGCCAGATGTTATATCAAAAATGAGGTCAAAAAGCATTATTATTATTATTTGTAAACAATAATATGAAAAGTACAATTAGAACAACTGCTGATATATTAATACTTTGCGATGTTGAAGAGCCTTGTAATATATTTGAACTAAATTAATATTACTGGAGTTTTTTCCCAACACCAAATCGTTATTTTCAATACCTCGACACGTGTTTTGATCACCAAGTAATCATCTTCAAGAAGAAAAATGAGTTTAATCTTTCTCTTGAAGATTGATCACTTGGTGATAGAAACACTTGTCGAGGTGTTAAAAATAACGATTTGGTGTTGGAAAAAAACTCCAGTAATATTTATTACTACACTAAAGGTTCCAAACAGTGCATCACAAATATTTGAACTAGCTGAGTTGACAATTTCATGGACATAAACATTCAATTCTTGAAGTGAAGAGGACGATGGCAATTTAATGTCTTATACTAATAAATGGCTAGCTCTTCACGTTGGCAGGCTCCGTATATTCCGAAAATAGTAGCAACTTTTATCATCAAATATTTTTCATCTGGCGCCTCATTTATAAACCTCTGAACTTGTTCAAACGTAAGAACTTTAAGTGTGACTTTAAATAAAACGCGTGAGCTGTAAACAATACTGTTTGTTGGTAACCAGGTGATTCAGCGTCACCGGACACGGCCACTTCACAGCATATGCGATAACATGAAAATAGTTAACTGTCAAGAGATGTAAAAATGTGTTTTTATAGAAATAATAAATGTATCTATTTTATTATGAAAACAGGACAGTTTTACAAAAACATTTTATGATATTTGTGTTAACATGTTTTGAAAGTAAGTTTTATTCTGTTCGTGAAATTTTCACTAACAAAATGGAACTTTACTTTTAACACTAATGTCATAAATAGCTATTTTGTACAACTGTCAAAAAACTTGGCATTTCTGCATCTCTATTGATGCGTAAATGTGTACTTTTTTTTACCGTGAAAAAAAGTATTTTTTTCAACGACGAAAACCGACTCTTTCTCACTGCTGAAGTGATTCAAAAAATAAACATGAAATATTACATTTTGAAAGATTCATTTTCAACATTCAATTATCAATTGATTATTCATCATGAAACAATTCCAATTATTGGAATAATAACTGTTTAAAATCTGTTTTTTCGTTAACCAGCTGTCTTACCTTTTAACGTGTGATTACTAACACGGGTCGGACAATAGCAAGTGAAGATCGATCGTTCAGACTAGGGCTTGAACCACCGACCAACACGGCAGTCAATTCGAGTTAGTGAACAAAGCACCCACGCCGAACCGCTTGGCTACCGACCGACTGATAGAAGAGTTCTAACAATTACTTCCAACATAAATTACCGAAGATGTTTCATGTTGCTGTTTATCAGAAACGTTAGATATTTCTTGAAGACTTGATTTCCGTCACGTTTTATGGATGTAATGTTGCTCTCTGCATTGGCCAGAAGAGTTAAAGAGTTTCTTCTGAAACAGTGACCTGTGTAACTCTCATACATGTCTTTTCCAAGTCATTTTGCAATCAAGCTGAGAATTTTTCCTATTTTATTTATCCCCACATGTTGGTTAATACATTTTTCTCTCGAATATTTCAAAGAGAATCTGTTAATGTTTATATGAGGCAGCCGTTGTGCTCTATACTTGTGGTATATCTCAATATAATCAAAATTTGAAACAGTTAACGTTCTTGCGCAGATTTTGATCTGCCAATGTCCTCTCTTTCATAGAAAATGTGTGGAGTCTCCAGATGCTCCAATAAATTCAAGATATTGCCGGAATATTCAGTGACATTTAAAATATCTGATACGAAGACCTATCGCGCAATAACGTTTACTGTTAACAATCAATCTAGACTCCAATGGTTATATGTGATAACTAGTTGTTGCCCGCGGCTTCGTCCGCGTAGAATTTGGTTTATCACATTAAGTTTCGGGACAGACCAATTTGAACAAACAGTTACACTATTTTTTTATCAATCCAGAACTTTAGGTTCCCAACTTCAATACTGACGAACCCCTTTTTCCCCCTTGGGGGTGGAAATTTCTTATTTCCTTTCTGGATGCTTGTTTACGCTATACAAAGTACCTACCTGCATATTTCAACAGCTGATAATTTATATTTTTACTTTCAAAATACAGTAACTTATAACCGTAATAACTTTTAAACAATTTGTCCAAATTACTTAGTGTAAAAGAAAAAGTTTATCTATATTAAATACTTCTCTCTCCCTATGTTTTGGATGATCGTTGCTTCCTACCTTCAGGCGCATTTGACCAATGCTCCTTTACGTAACTGGC
>WOGO01005419.1:0-12441 GCA_015342085.1 Leptinotarsa defecta | reverse complement strand
GAGAATAACTGGAAACTGGATGCCTGCTTTTTTCAGATAGTGGTAAAAACTATTGGCCACATATTCGTACTATATTTCAGTTTTCATCCACCCCGTATCACTTGTGGCAAATGTAAATCCATCTGGTATAGAGTCACCTATCTTCTTGCAAAGCCTTTTACCTGGATATATAATCACAGGTTGTGTATAATTTCCGGCGGCACTGAAAGTTAATAACACAGTAAGAGTTGTCTTCGCTTTCTCCGAGTCTACCTCATACACATTTTTTGTACCGTTAGGTGCAATTACTCTTTTATTTTGTGGACAGAGTTGAAAGTTTGTCTCATCGGCATTAACTGTCTCATTAATATGTCCTCTTCATAAGCAGTTAGTACTGGTGAAGGACCGTGCGATGTTTTGAGGAGCTTTTCTGAGATTCTAAATTGTAATGTCGTCTCGAAATCTTATATTTTCTACATGCTACTCTTTTCGACATTTTCTGTTTGACTTCTTAAATGGCTTTCATTAAACCCTCTTCAGAATACTTCTTCCTATAACTCTCTTGGCTAGCTGTCTTCGGCATTCTGAAAATTGATAAATAGTCATTGGTCACCTTGTCTGAGAGTTATTGGTCGGGGGCCAATATATATATATATATATATATATATATATTTCAAGAACTGAATAAAAATTACACTTGCAGGCCTGTGAAGCCAACTTTTATGTAACACACACATTTCATGAAGACAGTAATTGGCCCTTGAAATATTTAGGATAAACATGTTGTTCAAGGCATTTTCATAGCAATAACATCTACCCAAACATTTATATGTATATACAATAATATAACAAATCAACTGAAGGGTGCTGTTTGCCGGGAAAGATCTATTCAACTGAAGCACACTTTGCTCTATGAAAATGTTGATCGAAGGTTGAGTAGATATTCATGTGACCCATATTAAACACATAAGAAATTTGAAAGGCCAATAACTATCGGAGGGCCAACATCTGTATCGTTTACCCTACAAGAATTTCCATTGATCACAAGCAGAAAATCACAGTGTCCCTGATATATTAATAACTGACATTTCACAGACTATTATTGCGTTCCGTCATTCGCAAAAATTAGTTTGGTGTAACCATAGAACATTCTTAGAATTACTTGCTGTTCTCTTTAGATAACTTATATTCGGAATATAAATTTTTACATTTTAAACTGTTCTACATTTTCTTATATTCATTTGTGTCTTTCCCAAATTCATTTACGGAAATACCCGCTAGTCAGATCATTTTGGGTAAGTAATAGTTGTATTTGAGCCTGAATCCACCTGAGGTGTTGAGAAAAATCTCTATACATTGAGTTATAGGGATTTCAACTCAACATAAAGTCTAGCCGAATCTAAATTATTATTTCATTAAATAAAAGGCAGATATAATAATAATCATGAAAGTTAAACAGAAATGGAGTTTTATTTCTTCAAAATTAAAGACAATAATATTTACAATAACTATTAACAAAAACCACTTCACATCTTATAATAATATATTTATAATAATATATTATATTATGATAATTCATATATAATCAGAAATGATTATTGAATAACAAAAGTAGTTAGCTCCCTAACTATATTATCAAAGGGGAACTGTTGGGAGGTAGGTTGCTTGAACTATATCATTGCATCATTCTCCACTGAAGTTATTTCTGCATATGCTGTTGGCGATACAACTGCCGCAATATATTTTCAATTATTCGAACACACTCACAGACTGGTTTCGGGCTGTTTGGCCACTCGTCAGTGCAAGGTAGTGTCTCTCATCAACATAAAGTTGATGATTTTTCGATAATTGAAAATTGAATTCTCTCAGTGCATTATTTCTCGAATTAGGCAGAAGCGGACAACAGACAATAGGTTTGTCATTGCCATATCTGCCTGTAAACGAGGTAACAAACTGCATATCCGAAATTTGCCCAATTCCTCGTATAAGGAAAGAAAACTTCTCACATAGAGTCCATGGGCATACCTATGTCCTTCACGAGTAGGTAAACTATCACTCTGCGTATTAAAACTGAAGAGAGTGTCACAGATGTTTGCAATTTGAACTGGTATGAAATTGTCTGAAACGAAAACACTGATGAAATTCATTTCAAAATTTTTGAATGCTGATTGGTTCATCTGAATGAATTGAATGATGCCGAAAAAAAACTTTCATTACCTATAATTTTGATTGATTTCAACTGCAAATGATCAAAGCAGCGATCGAACCTACAGTAATAATGCAATGATTTCATAAATAGGATTTGCTGAGCAACCAGCTACCTACTGACCTTAATGAAATAAATTAATATCACAGTACAGAGCCCTGATATATTTGAATAATTTTTCATACACCATTCATATATATTCATGAATTACATTCTTCTGCCTTTGTTTCCTTGTCAATGAGGACATCACGAAGTTCTTTTTTCAAATGGCTGAGGCTACAATCAAATTGAAAACATCCTTTTGGTGTAATCTTCTTGATAACGTCCTTTTGTTTATAATAAATGTTGACGTGGTGAGTCCCAAGAAAAGATTTCCACAGCTCAAAGTAGATGCTGCTTGCAAAATATGGTACGTGAGGCTCATATGCACCTAAAGCTGATAGTATTTGAACAATATTGTAGTCGTGGCCGCTATACATCCGGAAAAACTGAGCACTGGAAGTATTTTGTTGCATATTTTCGAAGTGTTCTATAACCTCTTTGAGGAACGTTCCAGCACCTGAAAAATTTGTTAAAAAAGAATTCGAAAAAATATCACGATAGAATGTTTGTGTTTTATAACATGTTCTTAAAAATACGTGATAGTTTCATTATTTGTGTGGAATCGAATTGAAAAATCCTCCTGATAATACGATGATGATGGGCTTTTTAGAATGAATTTCGTTTAAATTATTTCCACTTCAATCCTTTTGTCGTTTCTATATTGTACTACTACTAAGTATCACTGACTGCAAAGCAACATAAGAATTATTGAAAAAAATACAGAGTACCCATACGGAAACAATTTTTCCCATTTTTGTTGAACAAAAATATCTATGAGTCTCCTAGCCTACATTTTATGTCTCAAAAGCCCTATACGTTTTTCATTGTGGCTTCGATACGGTGGCCTACTAATTCAAAGCCATTACCATTTCAGACTTTTCCAGAAAAATGTTATATCTATCGAAATCGAACCGCCGCGCCATTGACCTGCTTGAGAAGTCGATACGCTCAACCGATATATCCACTACATGTAGTGATACTCACACTGTGTTTGTAGCTTCGTCGAGGTGGCGTGGACGTGATGTTGGATAGTGAATTGGCGTGGAGTTTGTGTGACAAGGACGTGCTGTACGGGGTGTGAATAGCATATTGTGGAATAGTATTAGAGCTGAGGTTTCACATCTCCCAGTTGGCTGTCGCCATTACTGGACAGTGAATAATGGATAAATGATCTGAACTACAGGGGCAGGTTGGGGTGGAGCCGTCCCAATGATTGTCGTGTGAAGTCAACTTGGTTGATGATATCATGAAGTCTGTGCAGTAACATAGTGAAACTCATTGTTTGTCATGAACCAGATGGAACTGTTCACTTTATCAATCGCAAGCGATGACATGAATGAACATGAAGTAGTTAATTTGTTGAAGGGATGGCAAAAATTTCTGATGAAAATTTCATCACTATTTAGAATTTTTTCAATTGTACCGTTTGCTGTTACAGTATAATGCTTATGTGAAAGTCGATCGTTATTTCGCGACAGCAGAAAAGCACAAGAGTCATGGCTGATTTATTCGAGTACATATAATTCTAATTTTGTGAAAAATTTCGTTGGTCAATTGAAATCCATGATGGAGTGCACACACTGTGGACACTCATCTGTTACCTTCGATCCTCTCTGGGATTTCTAACTATCCATACCACAAAGAACTGGCCAAAGGAGTTTATCACAATGGTTGGATTTCGTCACAAGAGAGGAAACTTTGGATGAACATTTCAAAAGATTCTCTCTAACAGAAGAATTCAGAGACAAGTTGAATATTGCCATCGAATTTCCTTTAGATTGATTAGATATGAACAATTATGCAGCAGACAATGTGACACCTTGTCGTTATAATCTTTATGCACTTTCGAATCACAGTGGGTCTTCCTACAGCGGACATTATACCGCATTCTGCAGACATACCTATACTGGCATGTGGCACGAATACAATGATTCCCAAGTGTCACCAAATTCACCCGATTATTTATTGTACCTTTTTTCCGTCTTCCACCAATGGAGTGCCGTAATTCACACTTATCTGCCATCCACTCTTCACTGCACACATACATTACACCCACTATGTTCGTCATCCGATATTCCCTATACACAATTAAACACAATTTCTTCCCTATATGTACATACTTCGAATACTCCGTTGGCTGATTCGACGATCTGGAATACTGAGGAGTTTTTGGACCTCTTTGAAATCGGATGGAGTTTCTGAGCTGTCGCCAAAAAATATGCAGGTCTAATGCCACAAAAATGGCCCAGAAGTCCCATATACATACTACTTCCAGTAAATATAAATTTGTATATTTATGGTATCATTGTTTTTGAAATTTCATCAGTATTTCATACTGATCTAGTTTTATTATTGAAGTGGCACTCATCTCATATGTAGTTATTAGCTACTGAAAATTGTTCTTATATTTTGTTTTAGTTGAGTTTTTTTGCTCAAACAGTAGCACAAAGATAACAAAGTTCCATTTTGATGTAGATGAAAATGAGTAATATTCAATAAAATTCTGTACAGGTACAAACAAGCAGATATACAAGTAAAACGAGCAGATATACTCACTCAGACGTGCCAGTTTGGTGCTATAACCACTACTTTGAAACGAATATCCCGCCAGAGTGGTTATAGGCTCCGGAAAAACAGCTTCAGTCCATGAAGGTAAGGTATAGCCAAACTCATTTTCAATAAACAGACTATCGAAAATAGTCCCCACTCCACTCAGAGAAGTAACATTAACGCCACTGTGAATTGTGAGATAATCATACAAATCTGCGTACTTCTTATCGATGTCTTTGTAGTATGATTCGTTTTTTAAAACTCTAGACTGTTCTTCGTAATATGCCTTACAGAGTGGAAGAGGAGATAAGATGTTTGAATCTAATGGATGAATGGGAATTGGACTCCAAGCTATATCTGGATTCCATTGTTCTGCTGTTGTTGGGGGAAACAACCCTAAGACATTACATTGGGCTGACATGTGAGTTCTATCAACCTCAGTTGTTTGTACGTAGAAGAAATCACTGGCATAAGCTCTTGGTAAAGTGTCTTCGTATCTTTTACGTGTATATTGGCCTAGCCTGAAGTGTTGTGTCTTTCCAGTCTGAAATAATTTTCTGAATTAGTATAGAAAATTAAAGAAAAATAAAACAAATATTTTGACGGGAAGTTTTTAAAAACAATCGCCGATGCTGGCCTTGGCCAGCGACGAGACCTGAGGAAGAGGCAGATAGAGGCCCCGGCGTCAAGTCATGATACCTTTGCAGCGTATCACTATCTGAGGAGTAGGCAAATTGAGAGCTCAGTGTAGTGATAGCTTTTTGAAAAGTCGAAGCTGAAACGTTAAACTACTGAAAACACAAGACAATGTTCAACCCGGACTTCAAATCATCAGATTGCTGTCGGCGTTATATTCTACAAAAGCTTATAATGGTAATAAAAAAGATTTTGAAATTCACAAGCAAGGTTAAAACTCATTGTTGTTGGGGATTGCTGTGACAGAAAAGATGTGAAATTCACAAAAATAGTACATGTCAGTATAATGAGGCAAGTCACTGAGTTAAGTTAGTTGAATTCCTAACTGAGGCACAATGAATACTTGGAATTTCTCAATAAAAATTATATGATTGAAATATAATTTTCTGATAGGAGATGATGTGCTAGTTGCCAAAGAGAGAGAAAAAAGACAAGAAATATGACAATGCCATCTGTCATGTAATTCAGTTTGAGAATATGTTTGTCCATGTTGAAACTATGGATCAATTGGAACAGTTCTGGTGCAAGTGTGATGAGAGACATCGGCTGTTAATGTATGCATAACAATGTCAAATGTATCAAACTTAAACTTTACTCAATAGAACTTCACAATTCTCAGCTATGTGAAGAGAAACTTATTATTTTATAAAAGGAAATTTTGAGTAATGAATGATATTGGATCTGGAAGCAACACCTTATCGAAAGACAGAATTATATTGATTATTTATTGAATATATGTGAAGAATTGGAAGTTAAAATTCATTCTAATGAAATTTCAGAACTATTACTATTTTGGAATTCATGGCATAGATTTCGCTGTGATGAGTGATATCAGTCCTTCTATTGAGACAATTATTTGATTCAAAAATTAATTCCATTTCCAGAAACAATATTTTAGATTCGTTTTTTTTTCAGTTGTCAACATTTTAGTTGAATTGGAGTTCATCTGTGACTTTCTTTGAATACATGGTTAATGTGTCCTCATCTCTCAGAATGTAATCTACTATCACTTTTGTGAAAAGAAATCTCATCTTTAACCAATATACATACAACAGAAAAATATTTTGGAATCATTTCCATACATAAATTATCTAGCAGATGCAAAGCATTTATGTATAATACTATAGCTAAAGTTGGCAATTTATGGTTTCAAATCTAATTTCTGTGAAAAACCGAATGGTACCAATATTCAAACATGTCAACCAGTTTCATCTTTCCAAAAATCCACTTATTCAGCTGCAATTGATGAAGCTAATGAAATTTAGTGAAAGCTGGGCAAACTAATAATAGTCCACTGTGCTTAGTCTTGGAAAAATATTTTATCTTAAAACTGGCCCACTACAAAAAACGTATCTATACAAGGATTCGGGAATTATTTAATTTTTCGTTATATTCAAGGCTTTTTTCCATATTGTCTGAAAATTCTGAAACACCTAATTTATTGATTCACTTTCAGACAGATACTAGCAGACACGTTCAGAAACCTCACAAAACACAAGAGAAATAAAAATTGATAACAACATAAGAATTATTGAATAAAACGTAGAGAATATTCCGCTCAAAATAAAAAAAAGAACTGAGTTCATGATCGCAGATATCGGAGATGAAATAGGCTAATTTTTGGTTTTTCATTATTCCTACTGAAACTCGATCACCTACTGAACAATAAAACTGTTTTGAAGATTCAAAGAAAATATGGAAATCTCCCTTCTTCTTTGAACTATTTTTCATACAATCTCAAATTTTACAAGTGAAAAAACCGGATTTCTGGTTATGAAATTTTTCCCTACAAAAATAATTTGTGTCTCACGATATGTGTTAAAGAGATCCATGTTGTATTTTTCGAAACCAGAATATTCAGTATGACATTTCATTTTCAAGTTGAACCTAAAAAATCTTATTTCTCACCTGAATTTTCATTCAAAATCAACAGTGGATATAATCTATTGCTGAAATATCTACTTTCAGATAGTACGAAAAATATCAGGGAAAGCGATTCACTGGAAACATTCAACTACATTTTTTTTCCAAATTTTTTTGAAAATGTTTCAATGGTGATTACTACTATTCAGCCTTCTACTATTTCAACTTTATTCGAAAAAATGTGTAATGTCTGTTCATCGCAATTACTGGTAATAGTTTATAGTAGAATAATCATATTTTTTCTCAACAGTTAGTCGTGATTGATAAATCACGACTAACTAGAGATTGAATCCTGCCTTTTGTTTGGTTTTGAAAACTGGTCAGTTTACTGGAATACATTGAATTATTCAATGTGTGAGCAGGATAGAAATATCATCCTGAACACTTACGTTTGTTAATTGTCCTGGTCCTACTGGCCAATATTCTGAACTCGAGTAGGGATCATTTGTATAGTGATTCGATACAGTTCTTTGACCATGACGAAATACCTGTGGACAAGTAAAAATGTCAGTTTGAAAAAGATAATCATTTCCAATTCAATTTTCAAAAATCAACGGGTTTGTATTGAATAAGTTCCAACTCTACCTGTACCACAGAAATTAGAGTCGATGTTGCGAAAATCGGTGTGGTGACAGTCACGAGAAAGATTAGAATCTCAACTAACATGATTTCTGTTGAATTCAATTCACGTTTTCACCTGACCCTACTACTGATGTTAGTAACTTTGTCACATTTATATCTTCCAACAATCTGAGTAGAGTCATATAAAACGGATTAAAATTACTACGATATATTCATAAACTGGCAGGGATCAAAGAAGATTTTTTGATTACTATCCGAAGTATTATCGATAGGATTAGGAACTTTCGCTTAATGTGTGAAATGTTTTTAAAACCATAAAATTCTTGTGAAAGGACTATTGAAGAATATATATGATGAGATGGTGATAGAATATAAAAGTCAAATATAGTAAGATTAACTCAGTTGATACATTCTATAGAACAATATTTCACAACAATTGTGAAATCATGAAAGAGTTATTTCAAAAAATTCATACTAAATCAGTTATACGTGTTCGTTATTCAGAATTATGAAATAATTATCTCTGAAACTATTACAAATACATATTTCCAGTAATTATTAAAATATGAACAGAAATAAGGATCAAAGTTCTACTTAAGAGGGAAAATGAACAAAAGCATCAAATCAAAAGTTTCATTTTCATAATCTCATTTTCATTTTCCCAAACAAGTTATCTTCGGCGAAATACGATGAAAAGTAGCACATGTAATATTGGTTTCTAGTCTCATTCATAACTTCGTACGGAAATGAGGAAAGCAAATGCATTGATAAATGCATTTTTAAATCAGGTGGTCGAATACCTTGACTATATGATATCATAACCTCCTGAAAATTAGCTTAGAACTCATGAGTCTGGAGCAAAATGCATATAATATCCCTGACGTGATTATTTGGACCCCTTTCTCACGTGAAGTTATTTGTCAAAATGTCTCGACCCATAGCACTCTTGTAGGCACTTGAATTTTAAAAGTTGTTGGATAGATTGATGTCACGCGAAACGTTTCTTCTACAGTTTGATCCATGGATTGAAGATCTCAACAAAATACGCGTGACAGATTTCGACTCTTTTATTCATCTATCAACATGTTTATGAAGTGAGGTCAATGTTATTTCTCGCGTCGAAACACCAAGGTTTCTGAATGTTTTTTTCTTGAAATATCGGTCTCAAATGTAATAAAGTTGGTAGCAGACACCTTGGTGGCAGCTATCATCTTTGCGTATAAAAACATTGTTCTATAGTTAGTTATATGAAGATATGGCAAGAATAAGACCATAAACTGGAGAAATATTTGAAAATCTAAGAGAATAATAAGTAATAAATCAATATGAAAAGTCAAGAAATTCATGAAATTCAAGAAAAACTTATCGAGAAGGCATTGCAAGGAGGTCGAAGAAGCCCAAGTTTATGCCAGACTATTCCTTCTTCCAAATGTGTTTCAGGTCTCAATGAATAAAATTTGAGAACAATTATCAGAAACTACACAAGAAAGGAGAGGTGACTATAGAAAAGTTCCTCAGGGTACACTTCATCGGCACAAAAATCAGAAAACTAAGATCGTCCACGGTAGATTGGCAGTTGGCAAACAGAATGGAAGAATTATAGATTTCAACTACCGGGACCATACAGCATTTGTCCATTGATACTTGAAAAAATTGAAAAGAGACAGGAATATTGACTTCGAAAACTTCCTTTAATTGTCATAGGAAGTTTGACACTGTCACATGTCTCAACTTCTTTACTGACTTGACTGACTGAATGAAAATAATATAGTTCTCTGATATCTCCAAAAATAATCGAAAATTTGATTGAGTACTTGCTTGTCCCATTATACAAAAGGCAAGAATTTCTCGCAAGTAAGTAGTGGGGACGTAAGTTGATCAGTATATATTTAGTAATATATTGAAAAACATTCGATTTATTTATTCAGTTCCATAGGAATACAAACGTGACGAACTCAAAAACAGTATTCACATATGAAATATAAATGCTATTCTAAGAAACATGAAATAGATTTTGCATGCAGTGGTCAAAGTACGGCACAAATTACACATCTGAATTAAGTAGTGACAATGCAAATTTTTTTGGTTTCATCACAAAAGTAGTCAAGGAATTAGAAAAAAATATCAATGTCTATGATTGAGATGCACTCTTTGAAACTTTTGGTGCAGTAATGTATATTACTGGAGTTTTATCCCAACACTAATCCATCATTTTCAACACCTCGACACGTGTTTCAATCACCAAGTGATCATCTCCAAGAGGAAGCTTAAACGAGTTTGATCTTCCTCGTGAAGATTAAACTCACTTGGTGATTGAAACCTGTGTCGAGGTATTAAAAATAACGGTTTGGTGTTGCGATGAAACTTCAGAATATTCTATGTCTATAATATTTGAAATACAGTTATAGCTTTTCAGACAAATGATACAGAAGAGAATACATGAAGTGATTTGTGTTAACTAAATATTAAACAGTTGGTAATATTGGTTAGTATGTTGTGGAATATTATATCGAATGAGATCGGTAATTAAAAGGGTATCGGTGAATCCTTTCAGAATTTTAAAGGTGAATCTGATGTTAGCACAACTGATTATGTTTGATTTTCGAAAAAATATCATTTTGTTTATTTATTGAGTCTCTAAACTATTTTTGTTAATTTTATCCATATACTTATCACGTACATATGACGTATCTATAAACTTATTTGGAATGGTTTCGATTTGTTCATTATATGTATATAATTTAATGAGGATTCCAAATAGTTGGGGCAAAGCACAGTGAGCTATTTATGTGTGCAATAAAGAGCATTTGTATTGTATTCGGGTTCCTGAAAGGATAACTTGCCCGCATAGTGAAATCAAGCATTTCATTTTCTTTGTTAACATTATAAGATATGTTCCTATCGAAAAGTAATTCAAAGTCAAATATTTTCCCCAAATCTATTACTTCGTTACATATTTGGAGATAGCCTTCATAGCCAAAAAGTATCTTGGTTCAGAACCAAGCTGACAGCTGCTCGGCTACCACAACTCAACTGGATGGAAACATTGGCAACGTAGTAGTGGACTGAATTGGACTGGACTATAATTACGTATTACGTTGTGCTTTGCGTTTTCTCTTATTTACAAAACATGTTTTTCTGTGAATTGTATCTGGCATTCTGTTTCATGCCTATTCTCTCAATTGTGTATAGAGAAGAAGAGTTACGACTTGACATGACATATAACATACATATAATTTGATGAGTAGGTGAATATTTGGCGGCATTTTTCCTTCACTGAAGTCATTTTGATTTTACAGTTTGAAATATATCCATATCTATGTGTTTATCGTGTAATAGTGTGATCGAGTTATTAGCGGCCCTGAATTATAGAAATTACCCCTTCGAGTGCTTTTGGGAAACTTCAAACATCATCAGTTGTGGTTCTGTTGTGTCAGCATATATGAAATTAGCGTTGTTTTCATAAATTATTCGCGAAATATTTTCTGTAGGCTGCCTCGGATTTGGATTATCCTGGTACTCAACGGTATGACGGTGATTCTGAATTGTTTTGAGTATCATAATTCTATTTACATATTATTATGTCTATGGATGATGTCTGCCCACACAGGAACTGTTTATCAGCTAATCAGAACAACCGCTAACGCTATAACGTAATTATTTGTTTCTGGTTGAATATTGCACTATTGACTGCGATATTCCTATAGTCCAACTTCATGTTTGCCTAGGTCATCGTGCTGTCTGTGGTAGGATCTGCTGAATGTCCTAGATTGGTAAACCGTAACAGTGGTGATGAAGTAGTGGAGTAGTGACTGCCTCGAAGTGCCTCGAAGAGAAATTCGGCAGTAAGTTCTTTCATGATATATATCTATTCTTATAGCTAGGTTATGTTACTAATAAATTCGATAATAAAAAAATCAACAAAAATCACTGCATTATATAGTTAACAATCATTTGACAGTTTAATCTGATTGGTTAGAGTACATATAATATCAAAGTTGATTTGACGAGAAATATCAGATACCTTACAAACTTTTTTCTTCAACTTTGAAGCATACTTTTTGATTTATGCTTGATCATACCTACTTTCAAAATTCATTGGTTTTTTATGACACACCTACTTTAACATTAATTTCTTTTTTTTTCAATTTTGTGATTCCTTACATTATTTGTCACCTGTCTATTCAATTGTAACCTCATATGATATACATTTTACTGAATAATAGGAAATTGAAAATAGCAATAGCAATTTATTTTCTTTTCAATGAAAATGAACAGCTATTGAAAATATCTATCGAAAACAACAACTTTCCTGGCTAGTACCAACGACGAATATTGAATTATATCTGATAAATATATATTAGAAACCACATGTAAATTGCATCTCTCAGATTTTGCATATA
>WOGO01005418.1:0-12441 GCA_015342085.1 Leptinotarsa defecta | reverse complement strand
TAGGCTAGGAATATTCAAAGAGATTGCCAAGTCATTAATAAAAATTAAAAATAAAAGAGGTCCAAGATTGGAACCTTGTGGTACCCCAGATGTAACTACGTACTGGGCCGATTTGAAAGATTCATATTCGACTAATTGTTTTCTGTTAATTAGATATGATACGATTAGAGTGAGAAGTTGGTTAGAGAGTCCCCGTTATGCACCGTTTGCGAAAAGCAATACAGAGAAAATGTCCGGCACGATAAGATAAGATAAGAATTTATTGGTCTTCAAAATACAGTAGTACATAAGTTGAAAAGACGAAAAACATAGTATGTTTTGACACGTCGAACAAAAAATTTACGCACTATTTAAATTCACTTCGAAATATAAGAGAAAACTAGCTACAAAGGTGTCATTTCACTAATTTTTTCAATTTTTCAAACTGAGCCAAAAACATCAGTTATTTTGTGAAATGCTTGGCTGGTAAGTGCCCGCTTCACCTCAAATTTAGGTTTCATAATTGAAAAGTTCCGTCACTCTTGCGGAAGAGTATTACATATTTTTGGGACAGTGAGATTATCTGGAACAATGAAAAATAAAGTTTTGCATGATCACGGTAGTTTGTTCTAACCATCTCTCTGATTATTTTTTCCTAGGATAAATAAACTTTATATGCTGTTGATACTGAAGCCCAAAGTAATTTTCATGATGCAAGTGAGCCTGTATTATACCAAAATTATACCAAATATACCTCATTCTCCTTAGGGCGAAACGGCCTTTGGAGAATTGTTTATTAATTTCAGTGATGTTTGTTTCCCAGTTCAGATTACTGTCTATGTAAAAACCTAGTGGGCACACACTATCGTCATTTTTATTTTAAGTTCTTTTGTTTGAATCTATTATTTTTGGTTTTTCTTTGTTCAAACTCAACACATTCGAATTGAAATATTGTTCACATTTTTCTTGTGTTTCTTTGGTTATTTCTCTTAATATACTGGAATTTCTTGATGTAACTATAAATGCGGAAACATCTGCATAAAGAAATGTGTCCGCCATGTCGACATATAATGACAAATCATTTATATACAATATAAACAGAAGCGGACCTAACATGGATTCTTGGGGAACTCCATGATGATTTTTTTGAATGTTAGATGTTATGTTGTAATGAATTAATATATTGTCTTCTTCCGGTTAGGAAAGATTCCCACAGTGTTAATACTAAACCTCTTATTCCATATTTTTCCAGCTTATTTGGAAGCATGTCGTGGCATACACTATCAACAGATTTTGACAAATCACATAACACAGCCTTGGTTAATATTCCTGTGTCTTTATTTTTTGCTATATTATGAATAATGTCCGTTACTGTTTGAGTAGATGAGTGTAACTTTCTGAAACCATACTGTCTTCCGTTGATATATCCTCCTGCTTCAAGATAATCAGAGAGCCTGTCTTTTAACATAATTTTCATAACTCTTGACAGAAACGGGGTTATTGTAATGAATCTACAATTATTAGAGTCATTTTCATCACTTTTTTTGTGGATAGGTGTAGCTCTACAAATCTTCAAAAAATCTGGAAACTCACCCTTTGAGAAACATACATTTATCAAATATACTATAGGTTTAATCATCTTATCACTAACTATTTGGAATATTGTTGGGCTAATATTGTATGGGTATTTCTCTGGCTGCATTTGCTTCCGCACTTGCTCACTCGTCATTCGTTATTTTTGCCCAAAAAACTGAATATCAGAACTGTTCGAAGATTGGAAAAAAATGCTGGTACAAGTGTGTCATATCTGAAGTGGGCTACTTTGAAGGGGACGAAATATAAATTGATGAATGAATGAATATTTTTTGAGAAAATTCACCCTATTCTTTGAACAGGCAGCCTATATGAAACTAGAAGCTTCTATTTTTACTACCTTGTAATGAAAGTTGCAGAAAAATGCAGATGTTGAAGCTCAGCTCTGCAACAACTACTCGTTTTTCTCTCTCAAGTGGTATACGACTTCAATATGAATTATTTCGAAATGATATTTTATTCAAGCCCCATTTCATTTAATAATTTTTTTCACGAGCTATATTGATAATGTTCTCTCAAAATTCGATTCCGTATAAACATACCAATGAAATTGACTGTGGCTTATACTCGTCTTCTGGCAAAGAACGAATACTCATCCCAATTCCGTAACTCATCTCTCCATTATATCCACGCCACATAAATAATTCAATTCAGGAAAATATAAATTGATACGATGACACCCCAATCCCACACTGCATACAAACATAAAACATTCATTCAGTTTATTCCACATCACAGTCTCCCAAAGCCGCTTATTGTGAATAAAGTAAAAGAAATGATTTCATGAAACAGCGTAACTGTGAGCTTGATTTATTTTCAGTATTACTCTTCCATTAAAGCTCTCGTCCAAGAAAGATAAGTAGCTTACCATGCTGCCTGACAAATTATTTGTGTACATGTAGAGACTCTTTACAAATGATTCCGATAAATCATCGGGATATCTTCCTGCATTCAACGCGGTATTATTATTTATCGCGGAAAGGATAACCTTGTGTGCCGATGAGATGTTTCAGAAGCGAAATTATGGGGGTCGGCTTCGCGAATGTTGACAAAACAGTATGATTTTAAGATGTGTTGATGATGCAATATTACTCAACCCAAGATGGGCAATACTTCAATTATTAGTTAAAAATCTGAAAACCGGAGTCAGCGCCGTTTCAACCCGCCATATGTCTCTTCAGTGGGTGTAGGTCAAATCACAAATGCATTGCAATGGCAATGTTATGTCTCTTTAGGAAACGTCATCTATGGGATCGACAGAGAACTTGTTCTTCGGATATTGAAGGTAAACGAAGCTCCCCGAAGCAGTTTGACAACGACCGTCGTCAAGATCCGTCCTCTGCAGCTTTCACTGCAAGGCAACTAGTTGAAAACCAGAGCCCAAATACAAGACTCATTGATTCTTTTTTTCATAGCTTCGAGGACTTTATGGCCAACATGTTCACTCAGTTCGACAAAATAATATGTTTAGGAGATTCCATTATCAATATTCTCGATATGAACTGTAATCGTTCCTTACAACTATTATCATTGTGTGAAACTTTTCGCTTGAAACAAATCATTGACAACCCAACTAGAATAACAAAAAACTCAATATCATTGATAGACATGATATTTGTTAGTAACAAAATTACAATCTCTGAATCAGGGGTAAACGATTGGGGAATATCAGATCATCTACAGACGTATGGAATAATAAAAAGCGGCTCCTTCTCTGCACCCGTCAATTTCTTTTTCATTCAGAGACTTGAAAAATATAAACCGAGAACATTTCCATAAAGATTTGGAAGCAATTCCATGGCAATCAATCTTCGAAATCGATAACATTGATGATAAAGTGCAGTTTTTCACAGAACAAATCTTACTTCTATTCGAAGTACATGCACCTATTAGAAAAGTACGACAAAGAAAAAATTATAAATACTCTCCCTGGATAACTGATAATATGAAATATATGCAACAACTAAGAGATAAGGCATTAAAAACATTCAAATGCACTAAACAAACCCATCACTGGGACTACTACAAACAATTGAGGAATTATATTACTTGCGCAATAATAATTCAAATGCTTTTTTGAAATTTAAATTTAAAAACTGTTCGTCAAAGAAAAAATAGAATGAACTTAAGAAACTGAACATCTGCATCTCAGCGACGTTAACCAACTGAATAATCATTTTACAAATATTTCGAAAAACATGTTGAAACCCAATGAAAATTTAATTGATTTCTATTCTGAAAACTTAAATAATGGCATCAATGGCTACTTCTCGTTCGAATATATTAGCGAAACAACGGTTTCGAATGTGATTTACAATATCAGCTCTAAAGCTTTTGGTACTGATCGTGTCAATATCACATTTTTACACTTTTGCTGCCCTACTATAATTCCATATATAACACATATAATAAATGAATGTATTTTAAAGTCTTATTTTCCCGCTGCCTGAAAAATGGCCAACATAGTTGCCTTGCCGAAGGTGAACCAATTAAAAGACTTCAATCACCTCAGATCAATCAGTATTCTTCCTACTCTGTCCAAAGTTCTGAAAAAATTATAGAAATACAAATACTAATCTTTGTTGAACAGTCTAAAATTCTACCTCAAAAGCAATCGGGGTTCAGACCTGGTTACAGTTGTATGAGTGCACTTGCAAATATAACGGATGACATTATCAAAGGTATTGATGAAAATGAAGCAACTGTACTCATCCTACTTGACTTTTTGAAAGCATTTGATTTGATAAACCACAGAATTCTCCTATCTAAACTTCACTACTTAAAGTTTGACCAAAATGCTTGCAAACTTATTACTTCATATTTATCAAATAGACTTCAACGTGTTACTGTGAATGATAAAACTTCTAATTTTGCTCATGTATCATGTGGTGTTCCTCAGAGTAGTATTTTGGGTCCACTTCTGTTCACCTTGTTTACTGCAACATTTCATGAGGCTCTGCAGCACTGTAACTACCACATGTATGCTAATGATACACAGATATATAAAACATTTAAACCAGATAATGTCATGCAAACTAACAGAGAAATAAATATTGACTTACAATCTTTAAGACATATGTGATAAACACCTACTCAAAATAAATCCTCAGAAGTCATGTGCTATTTTGTTCTGTAATGACAATGTCAGGAATGACATATGTTATAATCTTATACTGAGGATGGGAAATGACACAATACCTTTTAGTGAGAGTGCAAAGAACTTGGGTTTGATACTTGATCAAAAATTGAGATTCAAAGAACAGGTTAATACCATGTTGAAAAGAAGTTACACTAGCTTGAAGATGATTCACCCACATAAACACTATTTTGGCCAAGATTAAAAAAATGCTGTGTGACTCATTAGTGCTCTCCCAATTAAACTACTGTGATATTGTATATGGACCATGTTTACATGGTTTGGATAGTCAGCGTGTTCAGAAAATGCAGAACTGCTGCTTAAGACTTATTTTTGGCATAAAAAGCAGGCAGAGAATATCCCATAAAATTAAAGAAATTGAGTGGCTCAATATGTTCAACAGGCGTAAACTATATATCCTTTGCTACTTCTACAAACTTTTGAAATACAAGCAACCCAAATACATGACATACAAGACATACATGATAGAAATACTCGACAAACTTTTTTTATCACCATTCCTCGACATAGAAAGGAAATTTTTAAACGTAGTTTTTCATAAAATATTGCTAGTTACATGAATATGTACAAGATAACGGACTACATAGGTCGTGTTCCATCCATGACTGTATGTTTACGTAAACTACAAAAATGAATAAATAATTGAAAATATCTCCCAACTTAGAGCAAAAAATAAAATTCTCACAGCGTCGTCATGTAACCTAGCAGTTTCACGACCTAAAGGAATTTCTGCCCTCACAATGTGAAAATAAATTATGAAAAGGGTTCTTATCTTCTCTCTCTCTCTCTCGTTTATCTTTTATTTTTCCTTTTCTTTTTTCTCGTCTTCTTGTTTCCTGATACTAGTCAGTAAATGTACTTTAGTTTTAAGTTTAGTTTGTAGTAAGGGTATGTGTGGAAGATCAGTTTCTCTCTTCCTGGTGTTGAAAGAAAACTGAACTCTCCCCTTTTATTCACCTAGTTTTTTTTTATTGAAACTTAATATTGTTTGTGGGTTTGTGGTAAATAATAAACGTATTATTATTATTATTATTATTATTATTATACAGAGGAAGCTATCCGAAGACGAGGACCTGGAAGATAGAATGAACTTGGAAGTGATAATGGGATTACTAGGATGCTGTGTAAGAAACTGCTATTTTCAACTGATGGACAAATTTTTTACGCAAGATGAGGGACTGCCAATGGAATCGCCACTTTCACCTGTAACAGCCAACATATATATGAAGTGGTTTGAAAGAAGTCTGAGTAATGGGAAGTAGATATCTTCTTGAAGCACATTAACAGCTTAAGACCTTTCATCATTTTTACAATAGAGAAGGAAGTCCACAACGAACTGCCATTCTAAGACGTATTGGTGAAGAGGACCGACATTAAGTAGAAAACATCTATATTCCGAAAATACACTTATACGGAACAGTATCTGAATCACGAATCCAATCAACATCAATCGACTAAAAGGGGAATCATCGAGACTCTAGTAGACCGTACTTTTGGGCTCTGTAATACGAAGGAAAATCTCGAGAAGGAACTAGACATCGTCAAAAATGATTTTGGCTGAAAGACAGCAAGAGTCTCGCAAGAAAGAAAAGTCAGTAATTAATTTAAAATGGAAGTTATGAATGGTTTTCATGAAAGACGATCTCTTAGTTTACATACTTATATATACGTAACCTTCACATTCTCATTATAGCTACATCGACCTCAAACTTAACCTCCTTAAAAGTAACATATAATTACTTGTTTGTTGCACATAATAAAGTAAATAACATTTGCATTAAGCAACTAGGAATTTGAGTTTGTGAAATAGCTGTTGAACGTATATCTTTCGACATATCTGAAATTAGGTAGACGTGAACAAACTCTTAAAAATTTTTAGTGAGGGCAAAATGCTCATGAATTTGTCAATGCTACTTTCTCAGTTGGCAAGCGAAAACAATTGCACGAAAGTTAATTACATTGTATTCATTTTAGATTATTGAACTATACTTAACACTTTGAAAGTGAGAGAAAATGCTATTGTCAAGTCCTATTAAAAATATAGCGGGTTGTCCAGAATTCAGAATACTGTTATGAAGCAGGAAACAAAAATCAGAAGTGTGTATTTTCACATTTGTGTGTGAACTCATAGAAGTTTGATGCAAATCATGGCTGAAAATCTAACATTTCAATGAAAAAATGTAATAGAAACATTTTTAAACCGGCAAATTGTCAGTAAAAGCTGTAAAAATCATGGGAGGTTTTGAAAGTAGCACAAAAAGAGCTATACATGTTTGGTGGGGTGGTTGAAGTTTAACTTGAACGATACTCTGCATAAACCGATGTTATTTTTTCAGCACAATTATTTGAAATAATGGTTGTGCATCAATCGCTGTTAAATATTAACCTAACTCTTTTGTATAGTACCTAGTTGGTACGTTTATGAATTTAAAACAGAGTGATTCATCTCCACAGTTATGATAAATTTAGATTTATTTTAGCTTATTGAACCTTTGAAAATTTACAAATGATTAAAGTTTAATTTTGATGATCTTTAGATTTGCTGTATACAGACAATTTCTTTTATCATGTGGTAATATTGCTATATTCTAACCTAAACCGTAACAGACACGAAGACGATTAAATGGGAAAAAATGTAACTGTCATCGGGAACAATACAATGGTCGAAGAAAATTTTCGGGATCTCGCGCCTTTCTCGAGTTAAACGGAAAAATCAAAAATGCTGTTTTTCGTTCTTTTCGAATACAATTGTTATTTCAGAGAATATAAAAAATGGAAAAGAAAAATGTTACTGTATTCGAAGTATACTATGACGATGTAATAATAAATATTCGATAAAACGTTTCGTGTCAACATGGCCACTATCAACTTTTTTTCATTACAGATATTGATAAAGCAATAGATTCAAAATCGAAGGTTATATCACATTTGATTTTTTATAGCGTTTCATTCATATCTGTTACGCTATAGAATATAGCAATGTTACCACATGATAAAAGAAACGGCCTGTATATGTTTTATTGGCATTTTTAAGCCTCACTTAAAACAGGTTCGCGTATGAAATCTGAACGATGAATTCCTTTTCATATCCATATTCACATTGACATTTCAAATAGCAAAAAATTTCCCAAATGATTTATAAGTGTATAATTTTGATGAACTCGGGGTTCAATGACTGCAAATAAATTTTTTAAATGAAGCATATTACTGAATTGAGTGCATTTTATAAACCACTTTTTTGTCTTCTAGTTTCTCATTTTGGTTATCGGTCGTCAAAAAAATAAAAGCCACTTAGGGAATTGCATTACCTTAATTTTCATTCATACAGCCCAATATTTATTGAAATTATTTCGCCGAATTCATTCGTACTTTAAACTGTTCCAGTATTTATGCTGAATGGCATTCATGACTAATTCAATATAACTACTACTAAATCATTGGAATTCCACAGTATTCCACAGAACATATTGATGAATATTGCAAAATTCCACTTTGTAACACCTGAGCACTGATGAAAAACATTAATAACAATACAACAGCATCATGATACATCACATCAATCCAATAATTGAAAGAAAAGAATAATAAATATTTAACGAGATGAATTGCTGCAGCGATAACGACATATTGAATGATGATTCAAACTGAAATAATTTCTGGAATGAAAGCACGCATTTCAAATATATACTGAGGGTAACTTATACAATATCCCATATTATGCATATATTAGTTTATTACTGATATTTCGTCCAATGGAATATAAATTCCATTTCAATTTATTGAAATGGAATACTTGTTAACTAGATCAATCATGTGAAAATGCAATGTTCTCGTATTTCCTTTTATTTATATTTGAGAACAACCATTTCGAGCAAATTCCGCTTTAATTTATGCATTTAACGATGCCATCTGAGACTTCTGAATGCTAACACGTCCAACAGTCTTCTCATATGGATCGAATCATTTATATCTGGCAGAAGCCAATATATAACCATCACCAATTTAATTGAGGGTAACAAAAAAAACAGTCAACTCTCAACGGATACCTGTATCACTCGGAGTACCACGAGAATATATAGATAAAGTTGACGACTCTGTTCCTGATGGAGAGTGCCTGAAATTTGCTGATGACGTAGGCATGATTATAAAGTCTCCGACCAAACGAGTATACAACGGAAATGAACTGGTGGTTTTCCAGTAACTCGTTTGTTTTTAATTCATAGTAATCATTCAGTTCTGTAATTATCAAAAATCCTTTACCCAGTATGTATTGATGTTGATAATCATCCGCTTCCATTGTCGAAAAATACCTAGGCTTTGAGAAATTTAAAGCACATTGCTATGAACGAATACCGGAATTACATTCTCTAGTATTAAAGCTACGGAATATGAGCTGAATTTTCAGTTTAGATTACCTAAAAATGATATACTATGCTGAAGTTGAGTCGAGGTTGCGCTATGGTGTCTAGTTACATAGATCCCTGTAAACTTTTCTTCAAGAAATTTGAAATACTGACTTTACCCTGCTTAGACGTAATGGAAATTTGTCTCTACGTTTTTCAAAATAAAAGTCGATTTCCTTCAATACCTCATGCAATTTTTACTAGACATTTCATATAATACATTATAACCATTTTTTAGCTTTTATCTTTATACATTTTATTAATATATTATCTTTTTATCTTTACATATTTTATATATACAATATATCTTCTTAACGTACATCTCTACTTAGCTGACATTCATCTATTATTTTGTATTTTACTAAAAACTATATACCATTGGACATGACATTAATGTATTCTGTACATAACATGATGAAATAAATGAATAAAAATAGGCTATATACACTCATACAATTGACATTGGACAAAAAAATTATATCAAGTTCCGCTAGTTTGCGGGCGGATTCCTTTCAAAGGTCTTAATGTTGCAGATCCTCGTCTGTTTAATGTTTTACCAGTTGAAATAAACGAAAGCAAAATATTGGAGAGGTATAATGGTAAAGTTTTAATGCGTTTTACACCTTTAATGATTATATTAATGTAAGTGTTTGTGTGGTGTGTGAATGCGTTTCCATGTGTGTCTAGTTTGAGTGTAGTTATCTGTAATTTATCTTTGTACTTCAGGGAAATCGAGGATTTGATTTGATTTGTTCTCTTCCAATGTCACATGTATCACTCAGAGGCGAGTTGTTAAATTCACCGACAGCTCCACTAATTTATCCGATGGATTCATTCCAAACTTTAGAGCATTTTTATTTGTTGGACCAATCGATTGATTTTTTTATTCAAAAGTAATTTGAATTACGCCAAATACCACCAGAGAACACACAATTTATTTGCGTTTCACACTGTAAAACTACATCATAACACAACAGCATTGTTGCAAATTTCAAAATTACTCCCAATTATCAAAAAAACCTGCATATTCTGGCAAAATCCCCACATCACACCAGCATTTTAACTTCGAAGCAATGAAAATACCGGCAATATTGTTTGATTTTTGAAAATCGGATCATTGAAGTTAGATATTCGTATCGAAAATGTACGAACTAAACAATAAATATTATGATTTCAAGAAAAAATGTCTTCCAAACCCACCTCAGATCATTCCAATGAAAATTCAAAATGTTTACCGGACTCTTCCTGTGAATAATGAATTCCGTTGAATTACGAAAAGTTCCGACGGAAATTACGTTACAAGCATCTCTTTTCAATAATAACAATAATAAAGGTCTTTATTAATTTTCAGTTATATTCAAACGTGTGAACTTAATAAGTAAATGGAAGAGGTTCAGTATGGCAATCGGCACCGGAAGGTGCAGACTACCATCTGTTCTTCCACTTACCCCGATACACACTACTAAATGTCAAGACAGAACAAACACAAAAAAAAACATTGAATACTTCTGAATGCACTTACGTTACAAGGAAAATAAACATCGGCATTACTAAATTAATGAAGAGCGGGAACATTTTTTATTATTTGAAAAAAATTAACAATAGATCGTAAAAATAAAAATAGAACGTACCGATCTAGAAATCTGATGATACGCGTCCGGAATGTCGGTAACGAGAGTTCTTTCAACTGTGGTGGTATTTCATTCATACATTTAGCAATGTGCTGAGAAAATTATTTTCTTTCATAAACTGATAACCTTCACAACCTTAATTCCAAAAAATGTATTACATGTTTCTCTATCACAGTAGCTTTTTCGCAGTGAATGACATACTGCAAGTTAATTCTATTATACAGGGGGTTTATTGAACATGTGGCAAACATTTAAGGGACTATTTCTTGGACTATTCTAGGGATATTTTGTCGTTTGATGATTTCTAATAGGGAGCTTTGTTCCGAAGATACTGAGCGAAAAAGAACTTCGATAATACTGACCCTTGTACTCTTCTATCAATCTCTAAAAATTCATAAACTTTTTCTCCATTTGGTACTGCCTGAGTTCTATCGCTAAAATAGCAGAATGAAAGTTTGGAAGCTTTTCTGCTGATCCCTACAAAATTAAAAAGGCTTGTGATAATCTGTGATTGAGAGTATCAAATGCCTTAAAGTAATATAGTAATATCAAAACAGATACTTTTTCTTCATCAGTAGCATCAATTATGTCATCAGTAATATTTAGGAGAGCGATTCGGACATAGGGAAATTAATTGTATATTGTCTTTGGATTCGGATATGTGGTTGGTTAGTACCTCGTTTACGGGCAGATGGGGCGATGAATATGTTGTTTGTAGTTCGCTTCAGCCTTGTTCAAGGATTCATACTCTGAAAGACATTCAATTTTGCATTGACGAGAGTACAAATAACCCAAAACCGGTCTGCAAGTGTGCGCGTTCCATCAATTGAAAATCATTTCCCGCAGTTGTATCACCAACATCATATGCAGGAATGCTTCTGTGGAGAATCCAGTACTGACACCTATCGAATATATTCCAATGCCATTCGTGGTATTAGGAGTAGTTGTTTTCTGATAGGTGTCAGTCCATGAACCTACAGTGTAAGTGAGTTGAGACTGACAGCGAGTCTTCAAATATGCTTTCTCACTATATGTGAACTTTGGCTAAGCGCCGGAAAGGTCGCCAAAGACAGTAAGCCTTGGTACTTCTTGCTTATTGCTGTTTTCTGTGTTTTTGTTTCTCGCAAGATCACGGTATGTGTGTCACATCAAAAAAAAAATACAGTGCATTTCTTCAATATCCCCCATTATATTTTTTGAACGGGTCAACTCACAAAAATTTAAATTTGGTATAATGAAATTGATGCATAAATACTTTATTTTGAAGTGAAATTAGCAGATAAAGATGGCGACTGGGCGCCATCTGGGAAAAAAATAAATAGAAAGGGGGGATCTTGTGGCACATATTTTTGAAGCTCCTGACGAATGCTTCACAACCCTAGAATATAATTTCAATATCTTCAACTACTACAAAATGGCGAAATTTTAAATAATTTCTGTTTAAAATCTTCCTGAATACATTAACATTTAACTATATAATATGGGGTAATGAGCTTGAGGTCAGTTCAGAAGATGCTCGAAATGGTTGCCTTGAACTTCTTGACATATGAACAGCCCATCCGATATTTCACGCCGAACATTTTCGAACACAGTAACGTCAATATCTATAAAAATATTTATTATTCTCTGCAGTGTATCCAATATGGAAGCAGGTTCAGTTCAATACATCTTTTGCTTC
>WOGO01005417.1:0-12443 GCA_015342085.1 Leptinotarsa defecta | reverse complement strand
CGGCCCTCGATTGAAGACTAAATGTGAAAAAAACCAGTGTATATATATATATATATATATATACACTATGTCCTAGCAAATAAAAAAATGTTAGTAAGAGTTCTGCAAGGACTAAAACCTAAAATGCAACTATCGGTTATCAAATTATTTCAGTCGTATATATATACTATTATTGAAATATGAAAATCATGTTCAACTACGCAATTGCATTAATTTAGAATATTTTTTATTTCTCGAAATTTTTCTTCACAATAACAACAAAAATATAACTGCAATTATTGTACATATAATCTAGGCAGCACTGACAAGAACTGTTCGAAGGTGATTGTCAAAATGCTTTGGACTTTATAAAATAGGTACATGAAAATTAATTTATGAAGTCGAAATATTAGTAAAAAATAACAAAACCTGATATTTTATCTAAAATTAATGCAATTGAATATTTGAAGGTGATTTTTTTATTGTGATAAACTTTTTATCATATTTTTCGAAATTCCCAAAAATAAATATACCTACTTTACTTATGAGCAAAATTCATATTTTTTTGACACACCTTGTATACGATTAAAATAAATAGTTAAGGGATGGTTGCATTTTAGGTTTAAATTTTTACAGAATATTTTATCAAGATTTTTTCCTGAAATTAATTATACAAAAGCTTTCCATATGGTTTCAACTTACTGATACATTATGAACGGTTAATCAAATCTGAGTCTGAGGATGGGGTCTCAAGAATGATACAGGAAAATCGACTTAAGCTGTTTTGGTTCCGGAGATATATGGAAGAATAACTGAACATTTCAAAATTAAATTTTTGCTGTATCTTTTTTACTTGCTATGCAAATAATGACTACATGAATTTCCCCTTAACTAGGTACTTCTTTGTCCTAAGTAGGTTCTAGCTCGTAACCCATTTTATAAACTCTTCCTCTTTCCTGTCTTCACTATGTGCCCATTGCTCATTGACAATATGACAATTGACAATATGACAATTGACAATATGACAATTGACAATATGACAATTGACAATGACAAATTCAATATTTCTATTTCCATGTTTCTATCTGTGTTGTGCGGAGGTTAAATTTCTCGTCTCGATCTTCACTGAAATAAAAAAGTTTCAAGAAATTGTTTCATTGAAATGGCAAATAATCAAAAGAAAAAGTCAGACAAAGGTAACACTCCAGAGGAAATATTAAGCGGATTTCATTCGTTAAGAGCCGAACAAAGATCACTTTCTGGTAAATTATCAGAATTTGAATTAGATCTGAATGAACACAAGTGAGTACTTTCTGCTTAGATATCTTTATTATTTTGAATTAAAGTATCAAACGCTGATTTTTCATCATTATTTATCATAAATAAGAACTTGGGAACGTCCCTTTACCTGAAATTCTATTTATATTTCTGACACTCATAACCTGTCTTTTCCAGAATGGTCATCGAGACATTAAAAAACGTGAATGAGGATAGAAAATGCTTCAGATTAATAGGGGGCATTTTAACAGAGAGGAAAGTGAAAGATGTACTACCAGTATTGATAACAAATCAGGAGAAATTGAAGGAATTCATTGAAAAACTCCATGAACAAATAGCTAAAAAGGGACAAGAAATTAATGAGTACAGAGAAAAACACAATATTCGATTTAGGGGTCTAGATAATCCAAAACAAGACGAGCAACCTGTATCCACCTCAGAAGCCAGAGGAAATGTGTTAGTTTCCTAACAATAATACTTGCTATCACACTCATTTTTTGTCATGCTACATACTAACAAGTTATTCATTTTATAGCCATTCATAGGGTATATCATTAACGAGAACTGTTTTATTTTGAGACATAACAACTTATGGCTTATAGATAAATATTTCGACTGTTGACATATTTGAGAACTTTTGAAGGCACCATAAGTTCTGATTTTGCTTTTCCGTTGTCTTTTCTATCTCTGAATTTTCCAGTGAATTGATTATTAATTGTCAAGTATATGATATAGTGAAAACATGCGAGTAATCCTATTTTATTTGAATAATTTCTCATGGGTGCTGTATTTCAACCCTTTATATTTTCTAAATCAAATTCTGCATTTGAAAAACTATTAGCATTAAACATTTGTTACAAAGCACAATTATTATTATTCACACCCACGTCTTCAATTCTGTGATTCAATTTTTGAATACCTGCAGGGTTATTATGCAAAAGTGGCTATCGCTATAGTACCCTACAACATATATCGAATATATACAGTGTGGATATAAAAAACCTCCCTATGACTAGATGTAATGATCATAGAAACTTTACATAAAAAGTATTTTTTAAACTTATTGATGAAAGAATATGATGGTGCGATATCAGTCACTGTCAAGAAAATACTATCAATCTTTTTCTAAATAGAAAAGAGAATCGTGTGATATCTTGTTCGAAATTAGCACTGTGTCAAAAGTGTTCCGGGTTTTTTGGCCGTGGTCTGCGAGATTTTATGTCTGACGTTCCGTCTACTACTGCGATAGATATTATCAAAGGCGATGAAGTAATGGTCGAAGTGCTCAAGATGTTTCCAATGCCAAAACTACAATACTGTATTTGACTCAGGTTTTATATTACTGTTGGTGAGCGTAGCTTGGTTTCTCTTAGTTGGATTAGCTTACCTTGTTTGTCCACAATTAAGGGCAGGTAGCTAGATTTTATTAATGTTCATTGCCTCTTCCTTTCTATTGAGATTATCCCTGTGCATCTTAATTTCCATTGCCTCTCTATATATTCTTGTATAATAGTTTTGAGTTTTATTGTGTATCTCTGTGTCTTCGAATTAAATAATGTGACTGTCTTCTTCGAGAGAAAGTTCGGCTACAGCTGATTTGTCGGTTTGAGGCGATAACTTCTCCTGTGTTCAGAGAGAACAGTACCTATATACTTTTCATGGTTTCAGTATGAACTGACCCACAGCTACAAGAAATTCTGTATATCCCGGGTGTTGCTGAAGGTTCTCTGTCTATGCCAAATTTTCAAAATTTTTTCAATTCATTTCCTGAACCTTACAGAAAACTGTACTAGGTTTTTGTTATTCCAGTGTTTTTTTATACAATGATTTGTTCTCGATCTTTGATAAAAAAACTTTGAAGAAGTTCATTGATGAATACAGTTTTTCATTGGAACAGTGAGTAAATAGGCAAAAGGTAAGTTATTGGTCTAATGAGAACCCTCATTTCTTTTGAGAAAGGTAGACACAATATTCAGATTCACAAGATATACTGTAAAATCGTATCAGGTCTGTGATTGGTGAAATAGGCTAGACAGACCCTTATGTTTCAGCAAGGAGGGACACCGATATGACATTCTAACATTTTTTGGGGGATTCCTGTACTCTGAAATAAATTTCACGCTCATGAATGCTGAGTATTTTGAACATAGGTAACCAAAAACTGTATTGCGTCTCCAGTAACATTTTTATTGAAATTATGATATTTATTTTCTTGAGTTTACAGGAACGGCTAGTCGGATTTCGAAAAACAAGACAACTACGGTCACGGAATATTGGAACCAAAAAAGTACATAAGGTCTGTTCTGGTTCTCAGTTTGGACTGTTTGGAATCGATCAGTGTCAGTTGTGGACTGAAAAGGTAAATGCAACAAAATGTTCTGTATTCAGTTGGGTGACTGTTTTCTGAGGAACAATTCCGGCGGAGAACCAGAACAAACCAATAGTTTACTCTTTGATTGGAACCTACGGCATTCTTGGTTCTTCATGAAATGAAGAGACCAGCATATTACTGCATTCCATTCACAGAGGGCGTACTAATATTACATTCGAAAACAATTCTTGTTTCATCTATCAACATGTGTACGAAATTGGGTAAATCTCATTTCTCACGTCGGGATTTTTGCAATGACCCAACATTTTCAAAAAGTCAAGTGTTTTCAGATAAAAATATATGTTGAAAGAAAAAAATTTTGCTGCTTTAAACGTCAATCTTTTCGTCGATTGATACAAAATGTTTGTTATCTACGCTTTTACTTCTCAAGGCTCAAATTGAAAAAATTGTCCAATTCAATTAAAAAAGCTGCAAAAGAGTGAATAAATAGTGAATTAGCTGAACTTGTCTACTGGTACACCCATCAGCAAATTATTTCGGAAGAACTCCAGAATTACTCCAGAACTCTAAAATTAGTGTACGTAACCATATCCTCCAAACTGGATGTGGTGATAAAAAAAAGGTAAAAATACACTGAATATGCACTAGCTTTGTACTGCCTGAGTAAATGTGCGATTAGCAATACGCCTATCAGATTTGATAAGGATTAATTAGTGACTGGGTGTTATATTTAATTGTTGGCAATCAGTTATGGAAATCAGGAACAGTCAATGTCATTCAAAATAATGCCAGGATATTTACCCTATCGTGAGTTCAATCACCCGGTACTTACCCAAAATGAATTTGGTTAGAAAATTACCAGGAAGAACCTCTAATTAACCACGATCCTGATAATCACCGGGTCATTGGAAACACTGGTTTATATCACAGAACTATAACTTTGAGGTTCTGTGGTTCATATGCAACTTTGTTACTACAATGATTTTGACAACACTGATGTGTTATGACTGACAACTTGTCTTTTGTCGTTGTCAGATGTCCTTGATGTCATTAGAGGTCGTCAACGTCAAATATGAGAGAATTGTTTGATTGTTGTTTTTGTATAATTGGATTAACGAACCATTAAAAATGTTGGCGTCTGTAAGTGATCTTCGCTTCTATCCTATCTTACGTGTATTGAAAACGACTATTTATTTTCAAGTTATTCTTTTTTAATTTATATTTGATGGGCTAATTTATTTCAGTGATAGTTCCCAAGAGGTCTCACTTCCCGTGTCTCTAATGACAAAGGTGATACAAAAGTAAAAATCAACCAGAAAAAAAGGTTTATTTTGGTATGATTTTCAGGATAATAACAATTTTCATCAATATGCCAATCTATTGGTGATATGCTCATGGAAACAGTTATGGCTTAACCAGAACTAGAAGCCAAATAATATTGATACTCCATGCGACTCCAACGGTCTCGACTCTATTGTTTTATATGGGAAATGAAACTGCTAGAGACATGGAGACTGAATCGGTAAAATCAGAGAATAGTTCCAAGTCTAGGCGGTCCAGGAGTCACAGGGACAGGAATAATTATAGACATCACTCACATCGAAGCACAAGGTAAGGTTCTCTTATTTATTACCAAGTTCACTATTCACAATGAGCTGCATATTGCAACCTCACAAGAATAATGTAACTGAAAACTGCGCTAATTTTAGTTGTTACCATTTTCTAAAAAGAAAAAAGTATTTAAAGTATATAGAATATGTTGGCGATCTAATTTCTTAACAGTATGTGCATGTCATTTTTTCTCAGATGAATTTCACCAATTAATTGTTAGAGTTTTCAAATGATTAGTTCAGTATGGCTAAGATGGAGATTATTTTCAGTAAAAAAAAGGTCTTGTAGTTCTTAATTTTTCATATGTTTACTAGGATGGTCAGAGAGTTTTAAAATATAAAATGTACAATTCTTCCATCTTCCACACCGGCTGTCATCTGAAAAAAATCGAAAAAAGTGTGCAGTTTAGATTTTTGCTTATACCTTGAGTAATAATTGTTTTTTCTAGGACTGATAGAGTCAGAAATTTACAATTGGATTTTTTTTTCTAAAATTGCACTTTAAAAAATTTGTCAAGCTATTTTTCCAACGCATTACTTCAGTTATAGCTTATTTTAAGAAAACAAGTGTCTGGATAATGTTCGTAGGGAATTTAATTGCCTACGAAACGCATGGAGAGAAATTTGAAAAATAAAACTTTTGGTCTTTTCTTGAACACAGTGAAAACTAATGTTAATTCTTATACTATGAAATATGCTGTTTCAGGAGTAGTAAGTCAAGAAAAAACGAAGACATGGCACCATTCCAGACATCAGTTTCCCTAACTCCTGATAATAGAGACGGTCACGAAATCATAGAAGTTCAAATTCTTCCTCAAGATGACAATTGGGGAGAAAATACCACTGCCATAACCGGAAATACCTCCGAACAATCCGAATCCACGGAAGACGTAAGTAATTGGCCCGGCGAACCTGACACCGGTTTGAGCTTCATGTGCCAACGATATATGGGAGCAACATTAACTTACGTGGTATCTCTTATAGCATTCTTGAGTCCTTTTGCTATGGTTGTATTGCCCAAGTTGGGATTTTTTCCTGCTTTAACTTCCAAGTTGGGCCTAGCGGATAGTGCGAAGTTATTAGCTTGCGGTTCAGAATGCAAAGGTCAGCTGGTTTCCTTGGCATTCAAACTGGTTATATTAGCGATAGGAGCTTGGGCGGTGTTTCTACGGAAACCCCAAGCTACGCTCCCTAGGTTTTTTTTATTCGGAACAGGCATTCTGGCACTGGTGCTGGTGTGCACTTTCGCTTATTGGCTGTTTTATATTGTGCAAGTCACAGAGACAGCTCGAGCAGCAATAACCCCTGAAGAAACTGTGGATTACAAGGCTCTGGTGGCTTATGCCTCCAGCTTGACTGACACCTTGCTATTCATTCACTATTTAGCTGTAGTTTTGGTTGAAATAAGACACTTGCAGCCTACGTATTACATAAAAATAGTACGTAGTCCCGACGGAGCCAGTTGCGCCTTTGCAATAGGGCAGCTGAGTATTCAGCGGGCTGCCGTTTGGGTTCTGGAGAAGTACTACACAGAATTCCCCATCTACAATCCGTATCTTGAACGCATTCCAGTATCTAAGTCTCGTAAAACTTCATCCAGTTTTAAGTTCTACGAGGTCGATGGGATGAACAGTTCTCAGATTCAGCAGTCTCAGTCTAGGGCTATGCTAGCAGCACATGCTAGGAGGCGGGACTCCAGCCATAACGAACGGTTTTATGAGGAACACGAGTATGAAAGAAGGGTCAAGAAACGCAGGGCAAGATTGATTACAGCTGCCGAAGAAGCATTTACTCATATCAAGCGATTGCACAACGACCAAGTGCCTGCTATCCCGATGGATCCTCACGAAGCCGCTCAGGCGATTTTTCCTTCGATGGCGAGGGCTCTGCAGAAATATTTGAGAGTTACTCGACAACAGCCGAGGCATTCGGTCGAAAGTATTCTAACACACTTGGCTAACTGCCTTAGTAACGACCTGACTCCGAAGGCGTTTTTAGAGACTTATCTAGTCAGCGAACCTGTTTTACAGAACGACAAGGAAAAGAAAGACGTGCAGACATGGGCATTGATTTGCGACGAACTCTTGACAAGGCCTATAAGAGACGGCATTATATTCCAGTTGAGGCAGAATGACGTGTCTCTGTTGTGCAATATCAAGAAAATGCCTCATTTCAATATTACCGAAGAAGTGATGGATCCTAAGAGCAATAAGTTTGTTTTGAGATTGAATTCAGAGACGTCTGTATGACCCTTAGAAACTTCAAGGTCTTTTGATAGACTGATTTGATTCGCATATCTTTTTGTTGGCTAGGTTAATAAGAGACCAAAAAAACTTGGCGAACTTTTTTAAACGTACACTGTATAGTATTGTTTGTGTGATTTTTCTAAATATGTATAAAGAAGTGAGATCAAAGTGCCCTTCTTGAGTGGTTGACATTTAGACTCGATGTTTGTATTTGAATTAGGTAATGGAGTATTGAACTAAGTTCGTTTATCTCTGAAATTCAGTTGGATTGAATACTATGTACAAGTCAGTTGTTTCAGGAAACTTATAAAGTGTACATGAAAGTTCCTCAAACTCAGTTTTCAAAACAAATTTTGAAAATGAATTTTCAAACTTTAGTGAAAAATATACTTTTCTGCAATTTGTCAACAGTAGAAAATATGCTGTATTAACCTCCTTCCAATGCTTACTAGTCATGTAGCACTTGTAGTCTTGTTGCTTCTTTTCTTCTCTGCACAACTTGTATTAATCCTAAGAGCCTGTCTGATTGTTGACAAACTGTACATATATAAGGCATATAGCTGAATTTAATTCTTCCCTACTATTTTGAAATACTAGGTTATAGAGTTTCCATCAATTCAAACCAAATTGAAACCATCTGTAGCACATTAATTTTTTCTGGGTTGGCCCTCTGTGTATATGTCATTAGTGTCAATTGTCATATGCCAATTGTCATATGTCAATTGTCATATGTCAATTGTCATATGTCAATTATCATATGTCAATGATATTAGTATTGACATTTATGTCATTTGTGTTTGCATTGGTATCTTTGAGTTTTACCGAGAAAGTCATTTTTATTTCATAGATTTTCCATTTATTTTTCTTGATATTTATTTAAAGTGATATGTAATGTGAAATTGAATTATGAATTGACTTGACATTTGACACAAACAATAAATATACAAAGTAGCCAACTCAGGCATATCACTATTCCATACTAAGTTGCCTCAGTAAGATTATTACCTGATGACATATCCAAATGAAAATTCTGAGATAAACGAAGTTTTTGGCACATTGACTACCGACACTAATTTCAGTTACAAATTTACATTTTTTTATTACTCATTTTGATTAAAGTCCAAATTATGAAGGTTCTAGTTGTTTTACGAATTTGCTAATAATAACAAACCAAAAAGTTTGAAAATATAATAGAACTGTTAACAAAACTTTACAAAACCGCAATAGGTTTCATGATATTAAAGGATGTTGCTCGTCTCTATTTCAGTGTTCTGTTGATAGGATTTTTATATATAGACCAGCGGAAGTAAAAATTTTATATTGGCTTCACTGGAAACAAGGATGGAATTATTAGGAACTTTAAGAGAACTTTAAGAGTAACAGAAATATGGGAAAGTAACATTACTAATTCATTCGAATGGAAATTTAAGTAAAATTGAGCCAACACTGTAATACATCGTGAACCTATATTCAATATTTTGTTTCAAATTTAATGGTAGGAAAGTAGACAGTGTGTCAAATTTAGGTTAATGCACTTAGAAAGCTTGAAGCAAGTTGCTTTCATGAAACAAAGGTATTAACGTTATTGTGATTGATTTGCACAAAAAAACTTTGTAGAGGTCTAGCGTTTTTGAAATTGTGAAATTATTATAGGGAAATGAAATGTTATTGAAAAATATGAGTATGTGGTGATCTCACTATACTGCAAAGCTTGAAAATACCTTGAAAATCTCAACAATCAAGTTCCTGAATTTTAGTTATCAACATTTGCGAATTGAAACATTTGAGAGTATGTTACTTGATTTGAGAATTTTCTGGAATTACAACTATGATTTTATATTCACTTCTTACATAACATTACATAAAAACAGAAAATTTGGAATGTTATTTTAAATGAAAGCTTTAAACAATGTGAACAATTTTTTCCAATATATAACCTCAGTTAGAGAATCTTTTACTATTCTAGAAAATAGTATGAACTGTTCGTATTCATAATATAATGCGTCATTTATTTTCATAAATACTCAAGTTTGGTAGTTTTTCACCTAGCAAGTAAGTAATAAAAAAATAACTCAATGTACTTAATGAAATCTCATTTATAAGCTATGTACTTTTTTATATAATTTTAAAATTTGTACTATTTATACAACTGTATTATTTATATGTATATTTTCTGCTCAATTTTTGATATTTGTATTTATTTTTTTTACGGTGGACCACAGGAATGTACAGAAGCAATTGAGAAAACAGGTGTGTTGACATTTTTACTGTTGAATAAAATACCAGGAAGAACTTTTCAGATGGATTCATGCGCTAGCCTTGAGTCATAAGTCACAAGTTGTAAGTAACTTGTCATAAGTTTTCAGTCATAACAAGTAATATTGAGTCGGCACAACGTAAGGTGATCCACCAACATTTATAAAAATTATAAACATTTATGACCGGAGACAACCGCTTTGAAACTATTTTCCGGGTTTATTGGCCGTGGTATGCAGGTTTTTATGCCTACGATTGCAATTGACATAAAAGGCAATGAAGAAATGGATAAAGTATTCTGTGGTTCTCACAGCAGATCTTTGGTTTCATTCCATTGGTGATGGGGGTGGCGTCGTTCCTATTGGTTGAATTTATTGACATGATATATGAGCAATTAAGAGCAGGTAGCTAGATTTCATTAATGTTAATTTCCTCTTTTCAGAATTCATTTCTGAATGATAATTCCCTGATGTGCTCATGTTACTTCCTGCATGGACAATAACGCTGTTTTTGTTTTGTTTCTCTTTTATTATTCTTCTAAATATTTTTAAGAATACGTTTCTGAGTAAGTACTCCCTTATGTCCATAGTTTATGACGATACACTTGTAAACTTATTCTTGATTGCAGCTGATGCATTCCTGACTACGCACACACAGTTATTTGTTCAGAAAAACGAAGAGTAATACTCATATTTGTGCAATTTTTGTAAGTAATGTAAAGCCATGTCTATAGCGCTGCTGTGGATCAGTATTTAAATTTTTTCCGGTGAAACGTGTACTGTAGGTAGCTTTTTATAAATTACTGTTTGTGAATGGATAACGTGTGTTGAATAAACGATTTTTTTAGAGTTTGACTTTCCTTTCTTCTTCATATCCACTGAACAAAATATCTATTGATTATTATTCACTTTCTTTGGGAAAAATGAAGAAAGAACTCTTCGGTTGAATGTAAAATGTGGTCTTACCTTTTAACGTGTGATTCCTACAAACAGATTAGCTATTTTTATTTTGATATTTGTTTCAATTCAAATTACGAATGTTTTGGGGTACCGCACCTATTTAAAGCAAAATATGTAATATTTGCATAAATGCAAATAAAAATTGTGTATTGCCGATAATTATACGTATAAAACTGACCATTAAAAAAACAAAAAACAAGAAAAAAGGGTTGTCTTTGAGTTATTTAATATAAATGAACTCTTCTCAGTCAATAAATAATATTTTTCTAATATAACAGATTTATTAAAAATTTCTACAAATATTTCATAAGCACAAGTACTTAATTATGCTTATAAAAACAGGTCTTAAAGTAAATTTTATTGTCCAGCAAAGACCCAACAGGGAGGTGAGAGTCGTGTCTTGCCAGGAAAGGAAAGTAAGGATGAGGTAGGAAGGAAGGTTAAATCTGGTTTGTTTAAGTGAATTCACAAGGCACCCGCAAACTACTTTTAATCGGCGATCATTCAAGTTCAAAATAGTCAACAAACGCAGTCGTACACTAATGGAGACCAACTGGAGGCTAGCCTCCTCTAACACTATAATTTCTGCAACTAAAATTACGAATCGGGACCTCTATGTCGCTGGTTGTATCGGTCTCGCGGAGTTTGTGTTTTTTAAAACGGTCGGAGGCTTGGCTCCCTTGCAACGCATGGCATTTATTATTTCGGGTTTGAGATTTGTTGATGCAGGATACAGTGTGGTTCGTACTACGTAGTGAGTGATAGTGTTTCTTCGGGCATATTATGTATTTATATTGAAAATTAATGGTAAAGTAACGATACCCAAGCATTTTTAGAAAAAAATAATCATAATTATTTGTCAATATCTTTTAATTTATTGTGATGAATAGCCTCGAATTTTATGGGGAGGCTAAGCCTCCCTTGCCTCCTCTGACGAGCCGCCGCTGGTGGAAGTAGATGATTTCTGTTTTGTATATGAATAAAAAAACTAAATTGTTTTTCACATCTTGCGTTTTCGAAATCAACAAAGTATACCTAGTATCTGTATCCACTGTATGCTATAAACTGCATACCTATGAACCTCGCATACTGTATATCTGTGTAAAAAAAATCGCCTAATTTTTCCCATTATGAGTTTTCCATTCATGTATGTATCTTTATTTTTTGAAATATATACACTTTGCTTAGTAATAGTCATCAATTTTTCATCAAAGCTGTTTTGTAAACAGTTGACAAACATTATTGTTCAGTCCTTGATGCAGGCCCATAAGGCGAACTTGGAGATATTCTGACGGACCTAAACAAATCCACGGGATACCTCAACAGGTAAAATATCATTCCCATCAGAACCACAACAGCGACTACTAGTATAATGATCAACACTCGGTGAGACCTCTTTCCGTATATTTCAGGATGGCATTCCATCAAGTCTTTATGGTTCAAGTCCATGACATTTTTCAGGTAGACGTCGGTACCTTCAGGATTCAAATTGCACCTGAAAGAAAAAATACACAAAATCAGTGGGTACCTATTCTTTTGATAACACTAGGCAACAAATAAAAAAAATCATATTATTATAATGGCTATACATGAGAATTTAAAGCATCCTGATTGCAATTTCAACATCAAAAATTTTCCATCACGTAAAGATTTTGAGTTATAGTTATTTTTATTTTATAGAAAAATTTTCACATATTATAGGTCAAAATCTTCAGATGATGTGGTGCTGCAGGTTTTTCCGGTTTTTCCTGCAGCTAAAAAATCAAATGCGCCACTGGAATTA
>WOGO01005416.1:0-12448 GCA_015342085.1 Leptinotarsa defecta | reverse complement strand
TTTTTGCAGTTTGTATTTTTTAAATCAAAATCGTTGTGAGAGCTACCAGAATTGCCTCCGCGAGCTACCGGTAGCTCGCGATCGACAGTTTGGCGACCACTGCTATAGACATATCTAAATATTTTGAACTGCGGGCCTTTTCAAAGTGTCAATCGGATAGTTACCCTGCCAAAAAAAAATTCGAGTATTTATTTTGGAACCTCCAGATAATATATACCTATCGACAAAGTTGAGAATTTAGAAAAGACGAATTTTCAAATTCAATATTGAGTAATCAGTTTCTTTTATTTTAGGGTGCCCTAATTTTGGACGTATGTAGAAGTTTCTTATTAGTCAGTGGGATATGCTTGAAGACATTCAGTAAACAAATCTAAAGAAATGAACTTTAAATGTTCAAGCTCGTCTCGGATATACCTACACAGTAGGTTGAATGGACTAACGCCTATCAGAAAACAACTACTCCACTGGCTAATACCACGAATGACGTTGGATTATATCCGACAGGCGTCAGTGAAGGAATCTTCACAGAAAATTTCCTGTATATGCAATTGACAATAGGTACAACTGAAAGAGTCGATATTCAATTTTGGAACGGGCACAACTGAACAACTGAAATAGCGAAAAACGCCATTAGTACTTTGTTCCATGAGACTCTTTCATTGTTCTTTATTTTAATATAATGGTTTGCTAGAGATCGAATAATAAGTATATGCCTATATTACTTAGGAAAATATTTCGGACCGAAACAAGACCATTGCAGTGAATAAATGCAATACTCTGAATTTCTACATCTACAAAAATATTTATCCACATGAAGGAGATGAGAAGAATGAGTTATACAGGGTGTTAATTAAGTATGTGCGATAAATTTAACAGACGATTCTTGAGGTAATTTTAAGACAAAATGTTCATATAAACATGGGTCCGCAAATCCTTCGTTCTCAAGATATAGAGTGATAAAATAAAAATTAAAAAAAAGTTATTCGTGAATATCTTTAAATATCCTTCACCAAAATTAGGTGAATGATATTTAAGATTTTTAGGAATAACTTTTTTTTTATTTTTATTTTAACACCCTGTATCTTGAGAACGAAGGATTTGTAGACTCATGTGTAATGAACCTTTCATCTTAAAATTACCTAAAGAATCGTCTGTTGAATTTATGGTACATACTTAATTAACAACCTGTATATTATCTTTTTGGGAATTCGCGAAAAAATCCGTGCGACATGTAAAAGAAACTCACTGACGTATACTAAGCTTTTGATGCAATGGCGATGGACAACTAAAAGGAGAAGAATATCAAAGTCTGAAAAAGCAGACCAACGACTTATATCGTACTCGGTTTTATATCTCGAAGATAATGTTTACAGACGATTTGAATAGTTGAAGCTTAGTGTTTTCATTTCAAGAGAATCTAATCACCATCGTATTACAGAAAAGGAATTATAAATTTCCATTTGTACAGCCATAACTCCAGATTTCCATTTTAATTGAATAACTTATCCGATTTAACTTATAATGATTCGCGCAACTGCAAAAATGAACGAATTCCTAGACATAACCACTGGATGAATAACACCAATATTAACATTTCACTCAGTCTTTGGTTGAAAGTTATTCCCTGCAAGATTTATTCCCAGCCTAACTAGATGATATGAAAATACACTGTCAGATTGAATCCTGAAGAGATTAATAACTATTTTGGATTGTTTTTTTAAATTTCTACCCGTAGATGCGCATTCGCTAACCAATTTAGCATCATCAGAAGATGACTATGACTGCTCCTGATAAATCTGATGATGCTAAATTGGTAAGCGAAACGCGCAGCATTATTGTTCTGGTGAAAGAAAAGTGTTTTCGATAGATTCATTAATTGAGTGTTGGGAAAAACAGCAAAGATTTTGATATATCGAAATTTCATCCTTACCAAACGCATCAGGTGTTTTTGAAGAGTGCGGTTTTGAAGAACGATGTAAAATGAAATTATGGAAAATGAAAGAATTCTGGAGAGCAACATGTTCACCAGTGAATGTTACTTTCTCAGGAACGAATTGATTATTAGGTGGGTCGGTAGCCAGGCGAATCGACGTGGGTGCCTTGTTCACTCACTCGAATTGATTGCCTGTTGGTCGGTGGTTCAAGCCCTAGTCTGAACGATAGATTTTCACTTGCTATCGTCCAACCCGTGTTAGGAATCACACGTTAAAATGTAAGACCTCGTTATTCCTTAGCTCGCACAAGTTTAGACTTCTGATGGTTGTCGTTCGTAGGGGTGCGACAACTGGTTAACGGAAAAACAGATTTCAAACAGACTTTTTTCAAACTGTCATTATTTTACTACCGAAAATCCACTAAAACTTTATGTTATCGATTATCAACATACATGGAGTGTTAATTTATGGGTCAGTTTGCTAGATAACTATATTTTTTCGCATGAAAATTAGGTGGACAAGATTTTCCTCGACTTCTGATAAATGTGTTTTACACAAGCATATCGAATATGAAATATGGTTTCAGCTAGATGATACACCAGCATATTTCTCAAAAGAAGTACAAGAGAAGTTGAATGCATGGTTTCTTAACAAGTGGATAGGACGAGAAGGACCTATTTTTCGTAGGACATTAGACATTACACCAAATAATTGAGGAGCAATAAAATCGGAGGTTTATTGTACTGCCGCTACTATACAGAATGATAAGAAAATGAGACTTCATGGGGCATTTCCACCAGTCATGCCTTTCCAAATGAGCGGCGTGTCTTTCAAAAACCAATAAAAGTTTTACTTGCAGACCAGTAACAGTCGCTTGCTGAAATGTTCTTCGTTTATTTTTGATGATGTTCAATTGTATTATCAATTTTTTTATTAGCTCATATTAATTAGGAGTATATAATCTCTTCAAATATTCGTTTTGTTTACTTTTCATTCAACGTTTTATTGCCTCGCAAGGAAACTGTGAAAGACTGGGTCAACAGACCTAATACTTAGCCTTTTGTTTGTCATTGATATTGATTAACATGTATATTTCGTTTACTGACAAACAATAACAATTTATTATTATTATTTTTTGACCTGAGTTTGCGTTGGGCAGGCCCTATCCCCCGAAGCCCCAATACATTCAGGAGGGTGTGCCAGCATTATCAACTAACGAACACTCCCAACATCGTAGGGTAAGTGATCATTGGGTCGGAAAATCATATGCCCTAAGTAGACGCAATGAGCGAAGAATGACGAAAATTCCACGATAAATATCGTCTTGCTCTGGTGGTCGAGAAGGACTACATCAGGCTTGTTAGCTCGTACAAGACTGAAGATGATGAACAAATTGTGTCAATAGATTTGACACTTCTCGTTGCCCATATGCTCCCGGAGCGTAGGGCAACACAGGTGTCTCGTCTATATCGTAAAAGGGCCGTTGGTGGTAATAGAGTCCTTTTTAGGCCGCGATGGATACAGGATGATACCGCATATGCTGGACATCCTGACAGATAGTCCATTAAGGCCGTCTCAGTTCTCGACTTCAGCCCACTCGACCTGAGGAAAGCAGAGGTCAGGAGCTTTGATAACCCAAGGTCTTCAATGTTATTGAAGAAGACCCCATGCATTGACTTATCTTTTTGTTGCCATAGGAATGAAATGATATCCGAGGCTTTTATATGAGCCTACTGTTGAACGGGTCCCAATTCGGTGACAGAGTTGTGATCAGTTCGTTTCATGTCGAAAACTGAAGCGAATTCAGCAGCTGTTCGGGCAGTTGCCCTGAAGATAAATGCTTCAATGCTCCTGAAGACTTTACAGGTTCCATCTAGTACCATTCTGTCATGTAAAAAATTCAAACTCCACGACCTCCCTGTTGCCGGGAAAAGTACAACCGTGGACTGCACGATTTGGGATGCAAATTCCTATAGAGGTGCATCATTTTTCGAGTCTTCACGTCGAGTTGATACAGCTCCTCCCGAGTTCATTTCACTACTCCAAACAAGTAGAGTAAGACTGGAATGGTAAGCACATTCGTTGCAGCAACTTTGTCCTTCCTCGACAGCTGCGATGACCAAATTTGTCGGAGTTTGTGCTGATACTTGCCGCGGATAGAGTTTTCACTGCTGTTATGAGTGAGGTAAGTATACGTCTTTCATGCATCCAGATGGTGCAGGCTGCTTCCATCTACGAGTTGCACATCCTCCACGTAGCCCCCGCATTGTTCTCTTTCGAGATGGAACATTACACATTTGTCTATCCTGAATTTCATACAGATAGCATGCGTGTACTCTTCCACCACCTTAAAAGACTGATGAAGGTACTTTTTTCCAGAGGCAAAAAGTTTAAGATAATCCAAATTATCATTATTATTGAACTCCATGAAGAGATTTAGAAAATGTATTTAAAAATCACACGTTAGTCCTCGCACAAGTTTCGACTTTTGAGAGTTGTCGTTCGTAGGGAGACGACAACTGATTAACGGAAAAACAAAATTTAACAAATTTTTCAAACAGATGTATTTTACGTGTATTTATTAAATTTTTTTCTGGTTTGAATTTGAAATATCATAAGGGACTTCTTCAACGGGTCATATCGAATAGGAATTCCGTTTGTTGTACATGCATTTTTTATATGTGTGTATGCGCTATGTAATTGCCATGAGTGTCAGTTGTCATACGTAAATGATGATTGCATTTTTCAATCTTACGTTTTATTTTCAGTTTGAAAGTGTTTTCATTGTATTCATCTTCGTCCACATCGATAAGGATTTTGTTCAGAGCACATGTATTTTTCCTAATTTACCTAATCGTGTCATAGTTGTCATATGTACTACATCTTTATATCTACATTCGTTGTTTTTATTGTATTTACTTTCCATTTAGTTTTCTTACTATAAAGTTGAAATGACATTATGAACAATCAATATAAAAACTGACACTAGGGACAAATACACATGTCGCTCTTTTTTTATGAGTAATTTAATTACGAAGAGACCATAAACTTGTATAAGGTATTCCATTTGGAAAAATCTCATAAATATTTACTTCAGTTAATAATAACTATTCATCTGTGTTTTTTCAATTTTGAATATTAAATTCAAGCGAGTTTTCATCACTTAAGTATGTTTTATTCAAACATTTCATAGACAACTTCTTTTTCAATTGTAATTATTGTGATTCCCCACCAATTGAGTCACCTCTGAAAATAATATCTTTTTTTATTTATAACTGTTTGAAATTAAAAATTATAATATTTCCTATTAAGTGCCTTGAATGTAGTTTTAGTAAAAATGTAAAGTAAAAGTTACTTTCTTCTAACCACTTCCAAATAAGGTGTAACTCAGTCCATTCCAACAAATCTCACATTTTCAACTATCATTCCATCGCCCTGTACGCGGTCGACCTAACTATTAGCCTCATCTAGCCTGAAACTATGAACAGCAATAACCGAAATCAGATAATTACAGAGTACAAACGGTAAAAACAAGGAATTTAAACACCCATTTATATCTAGCAACATCTTAATGCGTTCGAGGGCCATTAGGGCGCTATGCTGGTGAAACACAAAAAAATAAATCTGAACCAAACTAGATAAACCGATAAATGTGGATAACGAGCCCTTTTCGATACCGTTCCGATGACGAGCCAAATACAACAGGTATGAGTGCACATATATATATACAGCGGCGTAGATATAACTACTTAAACTCAGCTACAATCCCTGGATTGCAATATAGTAATTTGGAATTTGGAATATACAATATAATGTATCATCTCTGAAAAAGTTGAGGTTGAATGGAAGAAAGTTTGTTCTTTTTTACAGGAGAATCCCTAAGGCGCTCCAGGAGCAGTGCCTGGGCGAAAATAGCGATTCCCGTTGGATTTGAATCGCTGGAGGTTAAATTTATTTGGAAAAACCTTCTCAGGAAGTTTATTCCACATAAACGCAGTTTTCCAAATGGAAGATTTCTTTAACAGTGAAGTTCGAGTGAAGTTGAGCCTCAAAACGATGAGCAGCCACAGCCCGTCGCGTATTTCTAATATGTACCGCTCTTGGTGGAATCAAATGTGTCAAGTCACTTGAACACCTCCTGGGAAAGTATCTATGAAAGAGAAACAAATCCCAACCTTGTAAATGATGTTCGTGTTTTGAATCAGGCGAATGGCTCTTTTGTGGATGGAATCCAGCAGTTCCAGGGCATGCTTAGGGGTAGAGCTCCATATATATGAACAATACTCCAAAGAAGGTATAATCTGAACTTTATAAAGCATCAACAGTTGCTGAGGTGTGTACAGTTTTCTAGTTTGAAACAGTGTTCCAAAGTTTTGAGAAGCAGCATTTGCAATTCCAGCGATATGATTGTGCCAAGACATACTGGTGTCCATTTTAACCCTCAACAAAATTATCGAAGCAGTAAGCGGGATTGTCTTTCCTGGCATTACTAGGTACGGTTTGGAGAAATTCATCTTTTTGAAGAAAATCGATGCCTCGGTGTTCGTAGTATTGATTTGAACTTGGTTACTTTCACCCCAATTCGAAATCACCTCTAGATCTCATTGAGATATGCTACCTCCTGCTGCCGGTGAAGATATGCATCCGTAGCCGTTATCCTGGAATCCAAATGGAATGACGAGACAAGTGTGCTGTCGTCAGCAGAGCGGATTCTTGGTTTCATCCAATTAGTCGTTAATATACAAAAAAGAGGCTTGAAGACAATATGTATTTCTGGGGAACACTTGTGAGAACATTCCATCTCTTTTTGATGGAGTTGGACCCCTGAGTTTCAATACTACTCACTGATTGTGTTTACATGTCGATTATTGACAAACATTTACAAATTTTGGTGCTATATCAGAGAACAAACTCACTCGTACTACTCTCATGGTTATTTCATTTCAATGGGAGAAATATGTAATGACAACGGATATATAGACAGCGAAATAAAGATAGATAGAATGCATGCTACTAAATACCTTCTTTAATAACACTATAATACACAATCAGATTTGCAGTTACGAGTATTAATACCTACAAATTATACATATTGAAATCTTTATCCAGCTTCATGCAGCTGATGAAATCGGAGTCTCTAACTAGGCGTATGTTTCGACAAGATGGCGTGTAATCAGTTACGTTTCTGATTCCGTGTTGTCTTTGAACAAGTTTTTTCTGTTCTTCTTGTTAATTTCTGCACAAAGTCTGAGTATGCTTCCTTTTGAATAACAGTAAAATAACAAACAATCGTCTGGGACAGATCTTCAGAAGAGTACAAAAAACGCGATGCTGAAAATAAAGCTGGGAAAGAAGTAGCTGAAGCGTTACTGAAAGATTTCATGAACTATGATCGCGCAAAACAACTAGAAACACTGAAAAAATTGAAGATCTTACAGAGTCCAAAGACTACGTAGATCTTTGAACGAAACTTAACAAAGGCACCTTCAATTTGCCTTACTAAGCATACAGTATGTATAGCTTGTCAAATATAGAAAGAGCTTTTTGAATTTTGGTATGATCCTGTACGGTGTGCAACAAAAGTCTGTGTAGTGAAAATAAAATTAAGTTCTGTAATGAAACACAAATTTTAATAAAAAAAAACAATAGAAGTGCCAAAAAAATCAAGAGTGTAGTGCAAAAGCAATGGATGTAGGTCTGAATTCCATCAATTACTAAAAACACAAGAAGTGGTTGTAAGTGTTAATTCCCAATCTTTGTGCAAAAAGTGTTCTATTTATAGATAATGTTCCATACCCGAAGTGCAAAATGAAAAATTACTCAGAAAGTCATCACGAAAAGAAAAAAAAAAGAGTGGTAAGACCACACAATATAAAATTCACAGACGATATGCTCAAAATCGATTTGTATTCTATAATAAAAACCTACAAACCATAATTTAAAGTATATGGAATCGATGGGATTATAAAAAATCATGGACATGCAGTAGTGAAAGGACGTTCTTATCATTCCGATATGAACCTTATCGAATCAGTATTAGCTTCCATCGTTGAAACAATGTGTAACTGATTAAAACGTAAACTTCAATTTTGAGTGCATGGAAGACTTGTGTGACGAATCCTTACGATAATTTTTTGGCGAAAAATGCATGCGAACACGCATATTTTTTCCAAAAACCTGCTCTTGATTCAGCTATTGATAACATAATTAAAAATGTATGAAGGGCTAGTGACGGCTACAGTGATGACAGCGCCAGCGATTGGGATGTCTCAGGACTAAAACTTTCAAAATGAAAAAAATTAAAATGAACTTCAGTTTATTCCTTCATTTTTTTAGATTTCATTGTGCTCTTTTCCAGTTGAACAAACCGAAAATGTTCTAGCCAGGCTTTCAATTCTCACCATCCTTCAATAAAGTTTTCAAGGACATACATTGTTTTATACGAACTCATTAGAATGTAAATATGAAAATATTTGATCTATTCGAGTATTTTCCAAGTTAGAATACTCAAATGTTTTCCTAGATCAGAGAAACTTAAATAGTTTCTTAATTCGCCTTTCTATCATTCTTTTTATTCACTAAGGGGCAACGCGATGCTGTATATCTCTCAAATACATCTTGATAGGTGACCGTATACGTGTAAATGTGGAAGTAATTCATCCTTTTTGAAATGGTCTTAGCGATTCGCAGCTTGGACCTGAGTTTTATGGTTCGGAGACGAATCCACAGCGAACTGTAATATTCAAATGAGACTCTGATCTCTGACGAGTAGATTCGTTTCTCGTAACTCAACCTCCTCGTTGTCCATAAAAATCCATGTCGCGCTCGTGGCCCGTCTCCCGTGACCCCAAATCGAGGGGTCGATTTAATTTAAATCCGATCCGGGCATAAGCTAACGTTCGTTATGATACCGTGTTCTACGTCGCATACCTGTGAGCCTTCAAACCAGTCATGCATTTACTTGTGAAACTATAAATTATTTATCTCAAACTCGTTAATGACATGACATGTCGTTATAAAGTATAAAATATTATTTCACTGTGATATTATTGCCGAGGAGGAAGGAGATCAAATCCGATAAAATCGCTTTGTGATTCGACCATTTGTCACGGCTGACCTTTCGGCCTTGGGAGGAATTATCATGCATCATCGTGCAAAGTGTTTGTTAGATACATAGCTGATACTTTGTTTAAAACATGTGACGAATATTATGTAATCTGATATTTTGTATTTCTGAATTGGAAATATAAGAATAAATGATTCTGATTGTATGTGTCTAATTATTTTCATTTTAATCGGTCGGTAGCCGGTCGGTTCGACATGGGTGCTTTGTTCACTCACTCAAATCGACCGCTGTGTTGGTCGGTGGTTCAAGCCGCAGGCTGAATGACCGATTTTCATTTGCTATCGTCCAACCCGTGTTGGGAATCACACGTTGAAAGGTAAGACCTCGTTAGTACTTCTGAGAGTTGTCGTTCGTAGGGGTGCGACAGCTGCTTAACGAAAAAATATATTTTATTTTTAAATATTACATTATATTTAAATATATATTAGTGCTTTTGTCAATGGTGCCTTTGTCAAAAATATTAACAACAGATCAGGATAGAACGCCACCTACAACACCACTGATGTACTTTTTATGAGGATGGCACTGTCAAAAATTTCAAAAACTTATTCAAAAATCATAGTACTACATGATAAAGGATGTGAAGTCACCATCTGTAGCTATTTATCAAACATTGTTTAGAATTCTCATAGTGTACCGCTATGTTCCATTTTCATCGAATTGTCGATTTCTCCAAAGAGAGCTGTGGTAGGACAAAATTATATTTACTTTTTTTGAGGTCCACTTAATGAGAGTTTTTGTGTTATTTTGTTAACGCAGTTATTTTTCCCTCATCTTGAATCTCCCATGTTGCTGATCAAAACTATCAGTGTCAAACTACATTTTATAATGATTACAGGTCCAGTCTAGTGATAATACCACAAGGCAAAGTGCATTCTATATTCATATATCAGAAAAAAAAAAGTTAATTACATCAAATTTCATGAGATGACATGCAGATGTTCTCCACCGGAACACTCTTCTTGACGGGCGTTTCACCAACCACGTTTGCCAATCTGAAATGAACTATACTAATACGGTATCAACAGTGTTTATTTTGGATTTACTTTTCCTTTGATGTGATGAAATGACTATATTTTCTTCATAATTACGCAGTAGTGCCTCTTAAAATACAATCGCACTAGTTGGTTATCGTCTAAATATAAAAAAATATTTCTTGGTAAGGAGATAAGTATAATTACTGAATCTTCATACGTTGGGATTTGGGATCACGAGTATTGTCTTTGTATGTTTTAGTAAAACAAGTTCTCTCGCAGTTATATCAAGTAGCTAGTGTTCAAAGCAGAATCGAGATTAATCCATTGATTTCAGAATTCAAACTTTCATATCGTCATGAAACAGTCAATGGTCATCCTTTATTAACATTCTGATTGAAACTATAATATAGGTGTACTCTTGAAAGATAATCTAGTTTTTAGTAGAAATAAAATGTTCTCATTTTTAACGACATTTATTTTGCAAATTTGGAATAAAATATGTTACTGACTAATTAGGTATTGTTTTCCCATACGAAGAAAACTATTCGTATTCGTGCATCAACTTCTCGTGGTAAACTATGTAATCTATCATTTTTTACATTTGTATAGATTTTCTTGGAGATTTTGAGATAATTTATATTTTTTTCAGATTGTTCAAGTTCAAAACTAAACAAATAAATAATCTCCACAAAAATGACCTTCAAGCCATACAACGAATGAAATATTCAATAACTTAGAAATTGAATATCGTAGAAGTACTGAATAACAAGTAATCGGTGGCTATTCGTACCATCGTTGAGTCATTCTCTGAAATTATAATAATTTATCTAAAACTATTCCATCCTTCCCTCGAAAAATCTAATAACTATCGTTACGCCTCTGGTCAATTCATATGAACCGCCACTGGGCGCTGTGGTATGGCCACAGTATAGCAGCTTTTTACTGTGGTATGGCTAACGCATCTTGATATAACATTGTCCTAATGCAATGTGCACCAGGCTTCCAGACCGAGCAAGGAACTCTTCCTTGAGAAGGTATTGACGAATTTGGTAGCAACTTCGTACCGACTATAAATGTGAGAACATCATGTGTGCACTATACCTATACTATAACTTTCAAATGGAAAAATTACTGCGATAGACAATAAATGAAATTCAATTCAGGATTGACTTCTCGTGCATGTATTTGAGCCTTTTATTCAGAAAGAAACAAATTTTGAGTAGTCTTCAATTATCTCTGATCCCGAACTCTCGTGAGAATTCGTTCACCCCGGTTTTCAATAACGCATTATCTTCAATTTTCCCCCATACACGAACTTTCTGCATATTATTTGGAAATGTTTATTTCATAGGAATTCCAGTTATCACTCCATAGTACGTTCATTCCACATTAATAATTTTCTGTGAAAGTTGAACGCCGAACATATCGGCGATACCGCCAATAACTGAACGGCCAGGAAGCTTCTGGATAGAAATATTTACCTGAGTAAATGACAATCCCTACACTCTCCAGGCTATAGTTCTAAAATCACTTTATATATAGCATATTGTGTGTATTTTTTACCTTGGTATCTCTACCCAAAATCACTGGAAGTGAGAAATATATTTTCGAAGTGTAGAATAAATCATTCACTTTGTGTCATGAATGATCAAGTTATGATGATAACCATCAAAAAATTCATTCTACGTTTGAATTGAAAGGGGTTTATGCTTAGGAGAGGTCAGTTTTTGAGAAAAAACTGTATTGTTTTCACTTCAGCATCGTTATACAAAAAATTGTAACATAAAGTCGTTGTGCCTTATTCGCATGAACCTGCTACTTGAGAAAACCACACAAGAAAAAGTCCTACGAGGTCAAATCGCACGATGTCGGTGGCCAGTTCACAGCATCTCCCCGTGAGATGACCATTCCCCCAAATCGATCGTGTAGAATATCCAATATGGCATAAGCTGTGTGGCAGGTAGCGAAGTTTTCTTGAAACCTCATGTCGTTGGTGTCCAGATCATCCAATTCAGACTATAAGAGGCTGCTAATCATCGACTTATAGTGCGAGCCGCTGACAGTGATGACCTGGCCAACATCGTTCTCAAAGAAATATGGACCGATGATGCCGCCAGCCCAAAATCCACACCAAACAGTGATTGTTTCGGGATGCATTGGAAGCTTTTGAATCTCATATGGATTGTTATCGTCCCAAATTCGACAATTTTGTTCGTTCACGTACTATCCATCTAAAAATGGCCCTCACAGATGAGGATTAAGGTCAGTTGCCAATAGCAAAAATCAATTTAATGTAGAGTGCAACAGATTGTTGGCTGATACTGAAAGTCACAGCATTTTGGAAATGACCTCTGACTTTATGCCTCCACCTGTCAACTACGAACTGCCTTATAAAGTACTGTTTCCGAGTA
>WOGO01005415.1:0-12450 GCA_015342085.1 Leptinotarsa defecta | reverse complement strand
AACGGAAGCAAGAAACTCTTTGGAAGGTTCGAAATAGATGAACATTTCAACCTAGCAGACCACTATTATAATATTCATGCAGTCATTGTTCACTGTGTTTCTGGCCTTGAATTTGGTCATTATTACGCCTTGGTCAAAGACGAAACGGACTGGTTTAAGTTTGACAATATTGTGACAGTATTGGAGCCTCTGGAGACACCCTACATTTTGTTTTATAAGAGAGAGGGCATTTTTAGATCAAGATCTTCAGATGATGTCGTGTTGCAGGTTTTTCCGGGTTTTTCTGCAGCTGAAAAAGCAAATGCGCCACTGGAATCAATGAAGTCGCCTCGGAATGCCAAAAAATTTTTATTGTTGTTTTCATTTCATTTCTTTCGTTGTTTTAATATAAACCGTAGATTATTCATTTTGGGCTATAAGATTATTTTACAAATGAGAAATTATTGGGAAATTGAACATGATTGATATGGTTCGTTAGAGTTCACTAGTGTTTTCAGTAAGTTTATGATAATTGATAATTTTTTGTTGGAACATCTTCACTTGAGACAGAATCTGATCCACTCTTGTCAATTCGAAGGAATTAGCAAATTCGATATCTCTGATGAACTGAACTTTCAGCTTCGAGAATTACATATTTCAGTTTCTTTTGAATGCTATATACACTTTCATATTCAAGAAAAATATCGGTGAATATTATTTCACGGTTTGATTGTTCGCAGTCACAAGTCTCACAAGTCGAATAACTCCGACTTCTACTTGAGAGTTAGAGAAAATACGAAAAGAGACCAACTAATCGAATAGTGTTTTTTTACAGTTTCCTGTAGTTCTAATGGGGTAGGTGTTTTGTGATGTTTTACTTCATATACTACCTCGATTATTATAGTCATAATCACATTCGGAATAAACTCGTACACGTGTTTCAATCACCAAGTAATCATCTTCAGGAGAAAAATTTAACTGCTTGATCTTATTCTTGCCTACTTGGTGATTGGTCAAGTGTCGAAGTGTTGAAAAGAACTGTTTGGTATTGGGATAAATCTCCGATATTATTCATTACTACAGCAAAGGTTCCAAACAGTGCATTGCAGGTGTATATCAAGCATAGTTAGAGATGGATTTGAACAATCTAAAACTCCTGTGAAAGTCGAGAAACCAACCACCAAATCTACGGAAAAATTTAAAATCTATTATGTCCTTTCATGATTTCGAAAAATTGTGTCTAGATCATCCTAAAATGATAACGGATGGATATTATGGAAAACATCATCCAAAACACCTCTCAGTTTGATATCCTACATATATATTTCACACATTTGATTGAAGCTTAGTACAACTATGTCCATCGAAAACATTCCTTGAGCTATTTTTGCGAGCTGTCTTCTGACCACTTTAACACACTCCACCCACAATTAACATTCCATATTGTTGTTAGTTCGTATCACAAATTTCACCCCTTCACAGCAATTTTCCATTTGATTGTATGTACTACTGTAGATTCCATTCACCATACCAGATGTTGTTACCGTCCAATGAAGGAGCCTGATAGAAGAGTTGTGCTGATAAAGATGATGTAGATGTTTGCCTTGGATGCTATACCTGGAACAATGGAAAAATCGATGTGTAGAGTGGTGAGAATAAATAAAAAAGGATAAGTAATCCAGAAAGGTTTTCTGTACATTAAAAGTGACAATAGTATTAAAAGATTATGTTTACAAAGTAGCGTGTTGAAAATAGTTCAAACACTAGTGTTAAAAGTATCCTCAACATGATTTTTTTGACCAAATAGCAATAAACAAAACATAATTATTGAATTTTCAAGGAAATTTTATTATGAACAATGGGTATACATACAACTACATTCTGTTACGGATGTATATTATACATCAATTGCATTATTAAGACTTCGTTAATCCTTAGCTCGCACAATTTTCGACTTCTGAGGGTTGTCGTTCGTAGAGGTGCGATAGCTGGTTACATGAAAAGTGAAATTAGAACAACTGCTGATACTAACACTTTGTGATGTTGAAGTTCCTTGTAATATATTTGAACTATCTGAGTTGACAATTTCATGGGCATTAACATTCAATTTTTGAAGTGAAAAGGACGATGCTTTATCGCTGGAACTAGGCTATTGGGATTATTCTTTCAGCAATAGCCTTCGTATAAAAAATAGATTGTAATCGTCAGTTACTGTTTTGAACTTCCATCCTCCGTGCTTCCTAATATCTGTTATATTTGCTTCTGATTCTGCTAGCAAAGGAGCAGAAGACTGAAACAGTGACCTGTATATTCCTATGGTTCTGGTAGGTTCAGAAACTCAACAATGGTATAGGGCATCTTATACCAATCGGGTTGGTATCAACACGTTGGTATAACAGAAGGGCGTAATGCATTTTTGTTTATTGGAACAGTGATGTTTTTTGCAACAATGCAAAAAGAACGACCTATTTTTGTTTTTGTATTTGGAATTTGAACAATCAATGATTCATCCACTATTTTAATATCTTCTGATTATAAATGGCACAGCTTTTCACGCCGACAGGCTCCATATATTCCGAAAATAGTATATAAAATATTTTTCATCTGGCGCCTCATTTATAAACCTCGGGGCTTGTTCAAATGTAAGAGTTTTTGATTTCTTGAGCCTATCACTTTCATTTTTCTCCTTCAAAATGCTATTACCTTGAAATATTTCTGTTTGTACCACACCATTCTTATCCAGCGCACTCGACTTTATCATTGAAAACTTGCTCCATAAAGTTGACGAGTTCCATATTTTTGATTTCTATTCTAGATAGGCTGAGAAGGCGGTTTCGCCTTCTCAGCCTATCTAGTGTGTCCACACCAGCCTAGAAAATTAGAATATGCGATGTCGTACTGCTGAGCCGATTTTTTTGGTAAAAATTCAGTTGAAGCTCTTTTTGCAGTCTCTTCAATATTGTCAAGAACACACAATTCACCACTATTGTTCTGCATTATGCAAGACAATAAACACCAGCAAGAACTTTAAATGTGACAATAATTAAAACGCGTGAGCTGTAAACAATACTGTTTGTTGGTAACCAGGTTATTCGACATCACCTGACACGGCCACTTCACAGCAAATGCGATACATGAAAATAGTTGACTTTTTTTTAATGAAACACCCCATATTCCAACATATTTCAATTGAGCTTGAAATTATTTTCCAAAAACTGTACAGAGCTCTTGGATTTTTTCCTGTAGACTTTGAAACGCACACTTTGATCAAGTAGGCTTTGATCGATGATTGTTGTTGTATGTTATTTCATTGTAATTTCAGTTCTTGTTTAATAAAATTGGTATTTTCGGTTAATCATTTTTAATTTTTCAGGGTTATCAAATCAACTTATATTGTATTAGACAATGGAAGTCCCATTTCTCATATCTCTCATTGCGAATGTGTTTGAAAATTGTTACGAAACCACTAATTGAAGAGTGTCTTCACTGCCTGAATAAAAATTTGACAGCTACCAGTAAAGATTTGTATTCTGATTTATCGCCGCATCAATCAAAAACTGAAATTACAAAGAAATAACATACAACAACAACCAAACAAATAGAAATTGAAATATTATTGAAAGCTAAAAAAATTGAAACAATTATAAATATTATTAACAAAACATGGAAAAATAAAAATTATAAGATTTCAAACCAAGTTTTGTCACATAATCACACATAACCAAGTTAGGTGACATAACTTGGTTTGAAATCTTTCAATTTCAATTTTTTCATTTTTTGTTGATATTTTTAATTTTTTCAATTTTTTCAGCTTTCATTAGTATTTCAATTTCCATTGGTTTGGTTGTTGTTGTATGTTATTTCTTTGTAATTTCAGTTTTTGTTTTATAAAATTGTTATTTTCGGTTGATCATTTTGAATTTTTCAGGGTTATCAAATCAACTTATATTATATTAGACAATGGAAGTCCCATTTCTCATATCTCTCATTGCGAATGTGTTTGAAAATTGTATCGAAACCACTAATTGAAGAGTGTCTTCACTGCCTGAATAAAAATTTGACAGCTACCAGTAAAGATTTGCATTCTGTTTTATCGCCACATCAATCAAAAACTGAAATTACAAAGAAACAACATACAACAACAACCAAACAAATAAAAATTGAAATAATAATGAAAGCTGAAAAAATTGAAAAAATTAAAAATATTAACAAAAAATGGAAAAATAAAAATTATAAGATTTCAAACCAAGTTATGTCACATAACCACACATAACCAAGTCAGGTGACATAACTTGGTTTGAAATCTTTTAATTTTAATTTTTTCATTTTTTGTTAATGATATTTTTAATTTTTTCAATTTTTTCAGCTTTCATTAGTATTCCAATTTTTATTGGTTTGGTTGTTGTTGTATGTTATTTCTTTGTAATTTCAGTTTTTGTTTAATAAAATTGTTATTTTCGACAATATTTTAGACAATGGAAGTCCGAACTGATGAAATACACCACGAAACATTGTCAACCACCTTCAAACAAATGAGAAATGGGATATGTTAGTCTGTTTTATACAAACCGGGGAAAATGCAGAGGCAGCAAGCAATTTGCATAACGAGAGGTATCCAAAGAAAATACAAACTTTCAGAGATATTTTTGCAAGTTTGCTACTCATCTTAATTGATGGTGGTCAATTTGTAAAAAAAAATGGCCAAAATTATATGAATCAAATAGGGATAAGGAGTTGAAGGAAATAGTCGTTTCAGGAGCGAAATTCAAAACTACCAAGAGGCCTAACGGAAACTTAAGTTAGGAGGATTTTGAAAGAAATACAAATTCGGGCCATACAGGACCAAAAGAGTTCATCGACTCAGACCAGGAGATTTTGCACGCCGCATGGCTTTTGGGAAAATTTTACTTTATGGGATACTCACGAATTTTCGCGATTTTTTCTGTGATGATACTAGATGATGGTAGGAATTTAGAACACTGTTTATTTTTTGTCGTACTCAATTACTTTCCAAGATACAGCCTGTCACAGTTTGTATGATATCACATTTCACCATTTTTTTGAGCAATAGATGATTTCAATTCACATATTTTTCATTCAACACATTTTTTTCCATATCATCGCAATTTTTCTATCCCTATTTGTGTGCACCTGAGAAATTATGGAATTTCATTATAATTTCAGAAAACTCGCCAATAAGTGATTGAAAAGGGATAGAGAAAGGTAAGATGATATGGAAAATGTTGTGTTGAATAAAAAAATATGTAAATTGCAATCGTATTGCTTTAAAAAAAGTAAAATATGATGTCATACAAATTTTGACAGGCTATATCTCAAAGACTGAGTCCGACAAAAAATAAAAAGTGTTCTGTATTCCTACCATCATGTAGTATCATCCTAGAAAAAAATCGCGAAAATCCGTGAGTATCTCATAAAGTAAAATTTAGCCTGGCTTTTTGCCAGTGGTTTCTGGAAAGTTGTACTTAAGTGCGTGATTTTTAGTTGAATTGTGTTTGGACAGACGAAGTTTATGTGGGCAATGCCGGAAGTTTCAAATGGGGTATTCCACAAGGATCAGTTTCAGGACCCATCTCATTTTTATTATATGTCGGTGACATTGCAAATTTGAGCATTTCTGGAAATTTTGCTCTTTTCGCTGATGACACGACGATATTGTGTAACAACAAAAACTCAAATGATATACACAATGCAATATCTACTGATATGAAAAAATCAAGGAGTGGTGTGATGCTAATTTGCTATCCTTCAATATCACCAAAACATTTTATCATTCAGATGTGCTCTTGATGACCTGTCATTTGGTGATAACTTAGTGATCAAGAACGAGACCCAATCTGAATTTCTAGGTATTCACATTGACAATAAGCTAGAATTTATTGAGCATATCAAACAACTTAAAAGTAAAATTTGTTCTGGGTATTATGCAGTGAGAGTAACTTCAATAAATTTGGGAATGAAAACTGCTAGAACGGTGTATTACGCTCTCGTTGAATCCCACCTATGTCATGAAATGCCGTTTTGGAGTGTATGCAATTCATCAGCACTTCTGTCTGTAATAGTACTGCAGTATCTCGTGATTCATGTAGATACAAATTCGTTGAGCAAAATTTTTCAATAGTGATTACTTTGTTTATTTTGAAATCGGCTTGCCTCAATTACAAAAATATCTCTCTATTGAAGGTTTCATGCTATTCTTATATCACTCGTTCCACCGCGAAGAAATTGACAATTCCTTCAACACATTTGGTCAGGAATTCTATTTATTACAATGAGGCCAAGAGGTTTAATCACTTGCCCTCAGATATAAGACTGGCAAATTTGACCAACAAAATGTTTAGAATAAGTGAAAAACATTTCTGGCTGATAGACCCTATTATAATTTGCAAGAGTTCTATAATGATAAATTTTCGTGACAAAATGTGCATATTTGAATATAGGTTATATAAGAATTATTTTCTTGTTTGGATATAAATGTTTGGTTGTCTGGTGCAATGAGTGTGTTTATTTGTGTAATATTATATATAAGTATATATGTTTATATGTCTATTATATAAGTGTTGATAATATTTTTAAACAAATCTGTACACAAACTAGTTGATACAAAATTTCCGCGTTGAACTATAATGTATCTTCCGAATTCATTTTTTTGTAGGTGTTTTCATTTTCATATTTTATATTTCTATACTAACATTTGTATTCATTCTTAATGACAATATGGTATATTATTACTATTATTATTAAGTGATCAAACAATGAATGAACTATAATCTATCTCTCTTCATTCCCGACAGAATTTTATGGTAATATCTTCAAAAAGTCATATTGCTGGTTGGAAGCAAACATATCCACTCTTTATCTTTTGCATGAACAGGGATTATTAAGCGACCCATGTCCATCCTACCCACAACTTTCATTCCAATGGGATATGAAACATAATGTTTGGACATTTCAGCGATCCTCAGGACGGATTAAGTGTCGCATGAAGTATGGTACTTTATAATCATTATCTGCGAAGTCCGCCAACTGTTCTATTTCACTCGCCAGGAAAAGGGCAGCCTTTTTGTCTTTCACGGACGCTATAACTAGATCTCACGACACAAAGAAATTTTTCCATTCGATCATAATGGGGGAGCGTGTGTGGTTTCGGGAAGTTCGTGACACTCTGTGAAGTTGAGTTTTAAAGTAGGTAATCGAGTTGTGGGGTAATTGCTTCATATCCTTTCTGTCGGTACGGAAGGGCAAAAAATGTTAGTTGGAGCTCTAGGGATGTATTTTTATTGTGGACGGTGTGAATGAAGTTTTAGTTTGAACTCGTTAGTAGATATTTTGAGTCTACTGAAAGATCAGGAGGTTTGAAATTCCTGCACTGGGCGTTATAAGCTTTTCAACGGGCTTTCAAGTTTCCTGTCCATGTGGTACATATTATTTTTTCTCATAGACGGTCCAAAGTTCGATAGTACATTTGTTTGCAGGTGGTTGACAATGTTTCGTGGTGCATTCCATTAGTTCGGACTGTCATTGTCTAATATATGATATAAATTGATTCGAAATCCCTGAAAGAATCCTGAATAAATTAAAAATATTAGCTGAAAAAACGATTTTTATTGAACAAGTGGTGAAGTGGTGAAGAGGACCGACACTGGATTGGAAACATCTGTATATCGAACACCCACTCACAGGGGACAGTTTCTCAACCAGGAATCCAACCATCATCAATTGACTAAGAAAAAAATCATCAAGACTCTACAAGACCGTGCTTTCGGGCTCTGCAATACAAAAAAAGGTTTCGAAAAAGAACTAGGCATCATCAAAAATGACTTTCAACGGAATGGTTACTCCAAAGTGATGACTAGAAGACAGCAAGAGCTCCACAAGGAAGAGAAGCCACCACAACCAGTACTTGTATTTTCAAGTATATCATCAGAACCTGCTTCAGATCTGGGAACACTATCTGTAGCAGTATCATGAAAACCAGGCCACCAAATGCAGACTGCGATTCCGAGAATCGCATTTCCGGATACCCTGCGAGAGCGGAGAATCATACATTGGTGAAACTAAGAGGCCATTGGAAGTTCGGATTGTCGAGCACAATAAACACAGGCAGCGAGGAGAAACCAGCAAATCCGGAATAGGAGAGCATGTTTGGACTCATCAACATAACATCAAGTGTGCTCAGGTTGAAATCATCTACAAGGAGGAACACTGGTTAAGGAGGAAATTCGAAGAAGTCGCATATATGTTGTACAACAACACTTTCAGCCAAGTAAGCGTAGATATACGTAACAAGTGGAAACCTCTCATCAAGCGGAACACGACCAACTCCCACCAAACGGCCAGCTCCCGCTAAAAACCAATGAAGCGGAGAGAGGGAAGAAGGGATAGGTGAAAGCAGTCCAATGACCTATAAATAGTCAGATTTCGAAAAAATAAGTTCATTTATCACCCGAAGACGATTGTGGATACTAACGCTAGTTGTACACACACCGTTTTTGGACGGCCGACTTTGTACTGTCGTTCAAATTCCAATGGTGAACCACATGTGGGAACGGGACCTGGCACACACGCCGACCGGTGATCGTCGCCGGAAACATACCGGTGAGCAGCCGTCCACTGCCACTGTATCGCCGGCAGTACCGGGAAGTAGTGGCGTACATGACTAAATACACTCTTGCTTACTAGCCGTTTTTTTTACCGCAAGCACCCGCTACTAATAAAATATCGGCCGATTTTATACTGGCCGTCCAAAATCGGTGTGTGTGCAACTAGCGTAAGGTGTAAGGAATCGTGCCGACAGCTGAATGGCCGCAGGGTGATATGCGGTCACGAACGATCCCCTTCAGGAACTTGGTGAAACCTCATTATAATCAGCCTACGTCTGGTAATGCAGGGCTCTGTCAGAGGTGACCAACTCTTCTCTTGCTACTCGTGGGAACACACACGATTGAAACAACACAAAAAAAAAACGAAAAAAACAAAACCAATCCCAAAACTGGACAAAAGTGCTCACCTCAATCCAAGGCGGTGGCTGGGGATTAACAGAAATTTCCACCCCAATCTACCGCTTGGAATGAGGCTGGACATAGCAGATCATCTTCAACAGCAATGGCACTTCCTGCGGCGGGCGCCAAGAGCCCCGCCTTGAATAAAGGCAAGGAACCGGCCATCCCTGCAAGACAGCTTGTGCATCTCCACGGAAGTTATCCCTGTACGAATAACTTTACGTAACGCAGTAAGCCATTACACGTCGCGTCTACTGCAAGACCACGGGGGACGATGCGCGGGGTTAAAATGGCGACTAAGCAATGAAGCGCCATCGCCGAGAATGCGGGCAGAAGCGTGAGGGTAGAGGTCTTTGACGGTTGTGTTATTTTTGCGAATTTCTTTATAGGTAACATAATTCGATACTCGAAGCTACTCATTACTCAGTGCAGTTGGCGTATTTCTTCAGTTACTGTATTTTTAAAGTAGAAATATTAACTACAAGCTGTTTCCTGCTCTTATACTAACGTACAGCTGAAGCTACTATCACTAGAATCTTGAAATATGCAGGTAGGTTCTTTGTATAGCATAAATAAGCAACAAGAAAATAATCAGGAATTTCCACTCAAACGATTATATTGAATTTTGTCAGTTTCAAAGTTGGAAACCAGAAGGTTTGGGTTGAAAAAATCTTTTGACTATTCTTTTGAAATGGTCTGTCACGAAACTCAATATGACGAACCCAATTCTACGCGGACGAAGCTACAGGTAACAACTAGTCAAACATAAACAAAACTGTTAATAAATAAAAACCAATTAATATAGTTTATTGTATGATTTTCACTATAAAGGATTTTACAAAAACCGCGACACGTGTTTCGCTATACAATAGCTGTCTCAAGCATGAACTGAGAGTTACGTCGAATGAATGAATGAAAATAGTTTATTCAAATTTTGTTGGACAATAACATTTCATTTGTTGGGTATGTTTGTGTGGGGACCCTGCTATAGGTTAATGCCTCTTTAGGGTAAGAGTTACGTCTAAATCACAACCATTTTATACTCTATCCTATTACCTACTCGTCTGTCTTGATAAAGAATCCACCTGAAAAGGCCAGGTATGAATTCATTAACTATATCAACGAATTTTTGGAAAGTATACCTGTAAATATATTATTTTTACCTGAAAATGAACAGATTCCATAATGGTGAATTCTTCAATGCAGTTTGATCGTTCATAAAATGTTGAGAGTTTTTGAATTTGTTTATTTCCATACTCTCCAACAGGTTAAGTTTCAAACCTTTCTTCTGGAAATGGAGGGGCTTGTATTCATAATTCGTCCACTTACCCATATCAGCATAAGGTAGCAGCTTTCAACAGTATGATCCACAGACTGATAAAACTGCCCTTGTCAGAGGCGAATTTCAGTAAAGAACTGAATATAATAAGGCAAATAGCCGTCAATAATGAATACGATAGCGGTCTAATACATTCTTTATTATCAAAAAAGTTATACAGTCAAGCTTTGAAAGAAGTTTACCCAATTCGAAGAGACGAGGATAAAAATAGTAGAACCATAACCCACTTAGGCCAACACCCAACAAATATTTCAGATTTTCCGCACAGCAAAGGTGTAAATACTGTTTTCAAAACCAACAACTTAGGCATGCACATTAAGACTAACAAAGATAATAGTTCGGTTTCAGAAAAATCAGGTGTGTATAAATTATCGTGTGGGTCATGTCCAATGTTTCGTATAGGTCAAACTGGGAAAGCGTTCGAAGCCCGCATAAAGGAACACAACTATATTTTCCAGGATGGAAAAATGGATTCCACATATGCCAGTCATTTAATCTCAGAGAGACATGAGTTCAAACATGAATACAAATCTCTCCATTTCTAGAAAGAAGGTTTGGAACTTAACATGTTGGAGAGTATGGAAATGAAAAAATTCAAAAACATTCAACATCATATGAACGATCAAACTGAATTGAAGAATTCGCCATTATTGAATTTGTTCATTTGCAGGTGAAATTAGTATATTTGCAGATATTTTTTCGAAAAATTCATTGATATAGTTAATTAGTTCATACCTGACCTTTTCAAGTAGATTCATTATTTAGGCAGACGAGTAGGTGATAAATTACAGTATGAAATGGTTGTGATTTAGAAGTAACTCTCAGTTTATGCTGAGAGTAAAACCCTTTATAGTGAAAATCATACAATAAACTGTATTAATTAGTTTTTTTTAATATGGATTCAATATGGAAGTATCGGCCAGTTCTATTCAAAACTTGTTCAATTCGCAGATACTCATCAATTTCTTTCCAACAAATTTCACCTCTATCTACCGCACCACGCCTCTCTAATATCCCTTTGGGCCTTTCAATGAAACACGTATGAATACAATCTAACCCTTAAAGTATCCACCCCCGCGTCCTAAAACCTACCTGACGTGGAAGCGTCACGTGTTCCCAGGACCGAGGAGGGCCTGGGTCGGGGCCGGTCCTCCTCCAGGACGATCTCCTTCTCCTTTTTGTACAGATTGAAAACACTGGCGACACAAGATAATCTCACTTTACCGCCCTGAAACGTATTTTCGTCTACTTCCAATTCTAGTCCTGAAAGGGTGATGAGCGGCACCCTCTTCACCCCGTGTGTTGCTATTTTTGTGAAGGTGTCCGGGGGTTGGATGACCCTCAGGTAAGTAGCGTTTATCTGGAACAAAAAGTTGGAATGTTACTTTGTCAAAAACGTGGCCGTTATATTGTTATACGATACAAGAATGTGAAATTAATTTTTTTGACAACCAGTCCGGGAAGTAATCATTTCCTGGACGCTTTTTCTTTGAGAAAGTAGCATTTTCCCGGGTAGTACGTACTTATCGGTCACATCGTTGTTGTCAATGTAATTATGAAAAGCGAAATTCACGATGATATGAAAACAGACATGAAAATGATATTAGGTTGGCTTCAAAAGAATAAATTTACTCTAAATTTCCAAAAATATTAGTACAGCTTGTCAAATTTAGAAATGGACTTCAAAGTCTTGGCTTAGATGAACTCTAAGAAGCGTGTGGTAGAAAATTCTTAACCTTTCAGTAGTCGCGCGATTTTGTGTAACAAGTTTAGTCGCGCAGTGTCTCTGAGACCGGGGTCCGTAATTTTTTTTTCAACAGTTTTTTTTTTCATTTGAATGTTCAGTGAGGCATAAATAACTTAATTAAATGATGTTTAATGAGTTTTGAGTTGATTTTTTCTCTCGTGTGTTAAAGGACAACTGAAAAAAAGAATCTGAAAAATATAACATTTCATTGAAATACATAAATGAAAGAAAATAAAAAAAAATATAATAAACGAATATTCTAAGTCATATTTGACACGTGTAGCACTAAAACATGCAATTATTCAACCTCCATCGGGGGTTGTTTGCACCCTGAACATAGTGGTGTAACATGTTCCAAACATATA
>WOGO01005414.1:0-12450 GCA_015342085.1 Leptinotarsa defecta | reverse complement strand
TTTTTTTTTATTTAGGCATACAAGTTACCGAGTGGTCTGTCTAATGTATTATTAACATGGCAATTTCAACTTCAAATTATCTCGAAAACTAATCGTTACAAAAATTTTCTTTTAACAGAGTTGTAAAGGTATTCGAAAGATCTTCAAAACAAGGTGCCACTCGACCTACTTTCCATATCTAAATAAGGGTCGTCGGACACACCCCTCCGAGGGGGTGCGTACTGTGAATATAAGTCAATGAATAGAGGAAGCAAATTCGGAAACTATGTTTATCGGACCCACGCCATTGTAGTTATCCAATATTTGAGACCTAAATCAAGAATGGAAGATTGATTAAACTGACTGCTGTTCACCATTGTTCTCAGCGTAGTTGATTGATTTATAACCTGAAAACAAACAAAAATATACCTAATTTAAATAACTTATCGAAAAAAAAAACAACTGAACCAAAATACGTTCCTAAATACTTTCTTACACCAAGTATTTCGAATGCCTTTTCCGATACTGCAACGCACATACAATTGTAAGTAATATAAAAGAAACAAACTTCATTTATGGAATCGACAAAAGACTCAAATCATGAAAATCAAAGATGAACTAGGCTTTACGAAGTGGTCTGTTGCGAATCAGAGTTCGTCATCGATTTCTGAATGATGTTCGTCCTCTATTTTTCGCTGTAGCTTCCACTGCAAGGCAACTAGTAGAAATTGGAGGCAGAAGGCAAATCATATTCATGATCCAGACAGCATTGTTTCAACCCTACATGGGATAATTAGTGGTGCAAGGCTGAACGACGAATGCATTGTTGAACTCGACTGTCTCTAAGGGACATGCCTGAGTATGACTAGGAATGGACATTAGCGTTACAGCCAAGATGATAGAGAGGACAAGAGAAGTCGAGAGAAAAGTTACATTATAAAAATTCACTTTGCATGTATTTACTTTGTTCACAAAGATCAATTTCATTTTTATTCTTGATACAAAAAAACAATGATCATATTTTTTCATACATAGCAATGAGACTTGCAATGTTCCCTCTTCGGCGATCAACTTTTGCCTCCATAGTCAAAATATTTCAAACTTCTACAACTGTATTACTCAGAATTTATTTGGTTGACTGGAACAGACAATAATATTACCAGAACAATAAGGAAAACAGGGTTTTGTTATACAGTGTGTATCACATCAAGCTTCATTCAAAAGTTTGAGACGAAAAAATTAAGTTATCAAAAAGTATTTCATATATAAATTTCAGATATCAATGCCTAGGGCTTTTATAAGATATTTCATGATATACAGTGTATCCAGTAGAATGTGGCCTATCGAAATTGAGCTTTTTAAATGGAGTAAGATTTTGTTAGGAAAGTGCTTTCAGAAAATTTTGTATTTTATGGTTATATATAAAGACGTTGAGAATTTGAGCCAGAAATAACGTCGAAAAGTTGCTATATTCTAATGAAAACCTTTTTTTTTTGTTGCGGAGATATTCTGAAAATGTGATTTACAATTATTGAACGATAATTTGAATATATTCTTTTTTATTATTGGGTGAATCGAAACTCAAAGTATTTGTCTTGATTTTTCAAATTGAACACTCAATATTCCATTCAAGATATGGTTCATTTTTGGATAACTTGTTCAAAATTTATGAGGCTGTACAGGTGTCAAAATCACAACCAAAATAGTTTTTGGAACATCCATTTTGTGCATTTAGAAACTAGAGTTTCTAATATCTTGACCATGCCACACAGTCCCCTACGGTTCTGAGGAATGATTGATCCTCTACAGCCCCCTATGACTCTAAAGAATGATTCTCCACAGCCCCCTACAACTGTGAGGGATATATTTGATAGTTTTGATAAATTATTTATTTCGTTGAACTCTTCCGGCCAACACTTCGAAAATTAAATTTCATAGTGAAATGAATTCAAAATTATTCTACAAAAGAGTTCACATCATAAGTATGTTGATTTGGTATCGATAGCACTTAAATATTTTGGGCTCAGATTTACTTTAAAATTACAACGTGGATTCCATGAAATAACAAAACGTTTCCTTCAAAAACACTGAATACTCCAGTAACCCTGTCATATTGTTTTCCATCAATGAAATAACGTAGTCTTTCAAAATCTTCTTTCAAGAAGAAACTTTGACGATAAAATTGTTTTCGGAATCAAATGTAAATATTTCATCTTATAACTGCGTTAAAAACGGGTTTTCATCATAATGGCGACAAATGAATATATATATTTTTCGGTAGTTTCTTTAACCTTTTGTTAGTCGCTAGAAATTTCCAGGACAGCTCAGTCGCTTCTGTATGTGACACCAAAAATATATTTCAAGTACTCAAGACATGTACATCATTAATTTGTGTATTTATTGAGTGGTTCTATTTTAATAATATGCAGCAATGAATCAACCCAAAAACAAATTCATTATGTTTATTGACAAATAAAATGTAACTTAAGAACTTTTTACTTATCATAAAAAAATTACAAACACCAAAAAAAATTAAAAAAACATATTTCAACATAAAGTATTTTATAAAATATTAATTGAAAGCATTTTGTTTGCAAATTTCCAAGTACATGAATTTACTGCAGTTTACACAGAAGTATCGAGTACGCCTGTTTTTTTTTGTGCTGCGAAGTTACAGCGGCCGTTTCTCTTCTCGTTTTCTTGGATTTGCCCGTGATGACCACAAATTTTATAAATGCGGATTTTTAATGTTACTGGAAGATTTTGTACCTGCCCTCGAACTTGTAAGTAGGGCTTTATTAAATCAAATGTTAGACCTTGCTAAAACAAGCGCCTCTTTTTCCTAGTACCAATATTGGGGTTATTACAATCATAGAATTAATTCCAGCTACATTCAGTATAGAATAAAATATTACCATCGGCCAACGCCTGATACTTCTTGCGCAGTTGAAATTTGAAAAAAGTTGACCAACGACGTCCACTCCGCATTTAGTTTTGTTGTATGTAGTTATCATTTCGGGTTCAAACTTTTCACCTGTAGTCTTGTCAATATTGTCGTCAAAATGCATTGAGAAAACCAGTAGGTCATTTTTTTTGGAATAAAGGATACTAGAGTACAATTTCTCCAATATCCAAACATACTTGAATTTACCGGATGACTGGGGTTTGTAAACTCAGGAGGTAGCTCTCGCTTATTTTTCCTTATAGTACCAATACCTGTGATATTTTCTTTACACATTGCATCACCTAGCCTAAAACTAGTAAATCAATTATCTATAGTCAAATTTCGACCTGGGCCAAAAATGTGTTCATATAATCGTTTTACGATCACATCTGGAGAGTTGCTAACCCGAAAAGGGCCTTCGGTTTGTTGTCCAACGTATACCTCCATTATTTATGAAATATTTCCATATTTCTAAAGGAGCTTTGATGCCTTTTGTAGGTAGCCGTCAAATTGGAAAACGAATAACATAATTTTCCTGTCTATTTCTAATTGTTTTAGGTCCGATTATTTTTTTCCATATTGTTCCATCTCTTCCGGTGAAAAAAAGGCGATTATAATGCTCAGCGTCCTCTTCATCAACTTCTTCCTCATTCTCACTTAGGTCCTGCTCAGATTCACTATCACCTTTTCTCTCCTCGACGTTATCATCTTCATCTCTACTTGCATCAACAGCAACTTCCTCGTCTGATGACATAGATATATCCATCAACTCTTGTAGATGAAGTTGCTCGGCTTCACAGAAATACATTTCTATGGAAAATTACTATCTGCCATATTTGGGTCAAGATTCCCCACTTCGAATTTTATGCGCGGCCAAATTACAGCGCAACCGACTGAATCTGAGGCGTTTACCAAGCGAGCCAATTTGAGGCATGGAATATTATTACAGTGGTTTTGTATTTGTGAAAAATTTGTGTCTAGTTTTAAAATGAACAAGTGTCGAGCTGTGGGTCGCTGTAATTTGTAGGGTGATGTCGGCATTAATTTTTTTCGACTTCCCAGTAACGAAAAAATGTTTTTCTGGTATTCATTATGTGAGATTGAAGGAATGAACATATAACGTAAATCATAAAATAAATTGTTATAGACCAAATATATGCAGACTTTTTTATGAAATTAATTTGATGAAATTGAACTTAGCGAATAGTCTATGCCTCAGAAGTAAATGACAAAACAATCAGAGTTTCACTGGAAATCCATAAAGGATAATAATTGTTGAAAAGCATTGTTTTATTTGGCTCGTATGTATCTGTGGGAAAAATATTACTTCCACTGAAATCTCTGCAAAGCCAAAGTATCAAATGTATATTCAAATAACCATTTTTGGAGCCTACTGTTGCATACTTTTTTACCAATTCATTCACATCAATACTGGACATGAAAAGTATTCTGATTGAGGCTGTTAGGCAATTATCAAAAATTGGATTAAGAGTTAGGGGTATCATTTCAAATTTAGATTTTAATTTTCATATACTTGCCAGATAAAATGTCAAAGTGACTGTAGAGCAGCCATATTTCTCAATTGATGAGAAAAAATATTTTACTTTTTTGATACTTCTCATCTGGTGAAATGTAGCATAAACCATTTTTTCGATAACTTTTTGAAATTTGATGAATTTACAACGAACAAAAGTCATCTTGGACAACTTTACAACTTGGATAATTAAAAGCAATATAGACTAGCACCCAAACTTACTGATTGTCATTCATTTTGAACCAACTTCCAAAGGATGAAGGTTAAATTAGCCAGTCAAGTTTTCAGTCATTCGGTAGCTATAGCGATGAATACTTATGCCAGTTTCAATCAGATACCATCAGCAATAATCGGGACGGCTACATTCATTGCAAAAATGGATAAAGGGTTTCATATTTTAAATTAAAATCGATTTGACAATGTCAAATATTTCAATAAACCTTTCATCAGAACATCAAATTCGGCATTTCTGAAACTTTGAGAAACCCTACAAAGTGAAGGACATTCCTACATATTGACAAGGAATATAAATCAGGACTGTGTGGAAAATTATTTTGGTCAACAGAGAAATACTTGTGGAAATGACAGAAACCCAACTCCTGTTCAAATTACCAGAGCTCTCAAAACACATTTACTTTTTACACAGGCAGAAGATATTAGTGAGATTCTATCTGATATTACAGATGCTGACATAAATAGAGTGAAGATTCTTGTGGAAGTTCCAAAAAATCCCTATAAACGATTGAGAGTACAGACAAATCATTATAGAACTCTAGCCATTTCTGAAGGCAACAGCTTGGGCTATGTTTGTGGATATCTTTTTGGAAAATGTTTAGGAAAACATTCATGTAAAGAATGTACAAATTTTGCCACTTCGGCTAATATCACACTGATTGAAACAAATGTATATAGTTATTTCAAGGCATACAGTGATACAGAAGCCAAACAGTTTGGAAATTTATATATGTCTCCATATTGATTTTTATAAAGTATCATTCATCCAGAGACAGAATTTTCTTATCATTTCTATAATTTATGTGCCATATGATTGCATTGGCAACCGGCTCAAAACAATGTTTTCAAAAACATTTCTCACCCTTGTGATAATTTTCCTTGGGATTATTCATTTTTCCCGTTTCAGAAGTGTAATAATTCATTATAGTTTGAAATTTGCTAATAGAAATTAGAAAATAAATGTTGAAAAAAATTAAAAACCCATCAAGTTTTTGACCTAAATTGTACAATCTCACCTTGTTTACAAACAAATTCAAAAACTCTCAATATCTTATGAACGATCAAACTGAATTGAAAAATTGCCATTCGCCAGGTAAAAATAGTTTGATATATTTACGGTATTTTCGAAAAATTTATTGATATAGTTGATGAATTCATACCTGATCGATTAGAGTATAAAATGGTTTCAATTTGGAAATAACTTTTAGTTTATGCTTGAGAATGCTATTGTATAGCGAAACACGTGTCGCGGTTTTGTAAAACTCTCTATAGTGAAAATCATACAATAAACTGTATTTATTAGTTCAAATATGGATATCCATCTCAAGTATCGGCCAGTTCTATTCAATTAGTTTTCCTTTGGATTATTCATTTTCTCTTTTCACAAGATTGGAATTTATTAAACTTTGAAATTTAAAAATAGAAATTTGAAAACAAATATTACAAAAAAACAAAAACCCAACATTCTGAAAAACTTTTAGAATAGATTAGCATAAGTTTTTGACCTAAATTGTATAATCTTACTTTACAGAATATACGTTTATTTAAACACCTTGTCTTATTTTTCATCAATTCCTAAACAGTTCACAATCATATGAGATATTTATTGTTAGCTCCTCGTAGCAATTGAAATCAGATCATGGTCACATGGTCACGAGAGCTCTCAGCCTACACCCTCCTGCCCGTCACATGCCAGCAAAAATAAAATTTCGACCCGAAACATCGAAGAGGTTGACGAGAGTGAATTTATTTGTGTTTACTCCTATACGGTGGTCGAGGGAATACAGGAAGATACCTGGAGGGGAATCGCTAAACTTGGCCTTCAACAGGTTATAATACAAAGTATGTACTGCGTCGGTCTTGGTCAACGATAGCGACTGATGTTAATGGCTTAGTATATACCTATATGACCTCATATTTTTTGGAACACATTTTCTAAATTGATTTGAATAAGGAAAGAAATGGATAAAATTTATGTATATTGAATAATATTTCAAAAATTGTCAGTGCATTGATATCTGAAAATGTTATACTGACAACTTTTCTCCTTTGTATGAAACTTATAATGAAAGCCCGACGTGACACATACTGTATAGTGTTTTGTATACCTATACAAGAATGAAGTAATTTAGAGTTATCCATAATCAATAAGCAACAGACATTGCCAATTGACCTAATTTGATGTAACGTTTGTGTACCTATAGAATTTTTAGAGGTATACCGAATTGGTTTTTTAATGGAGGTGTGAACGCATCAGAGTGCAAAGCCTATCAAGTATTAACAGTGTTATTTGAACTCCTGATGAGTGCCTACCTACTGGTTTCATCATTGAGGTTCAAAATGTCATGAACAATTTTTCTACATCAAAACAAAAATACTGTCTCTTGACGCGCGTTTTGCTAACCAATTGTTAACACCATCGGGAGATGACAGTGTTAGCAGATACCACCTGATGATGATATCTTGTTTAGCAAAACATGCGTCGAGTGTCAGAATTTTTGTTCTGGTGTAGAAAAGTGTTTTTAACAGATTCATTCTGCGTCAGATGTTTCAACAACTACAAAAGTAGTTGTTGAACTCATCAGGGGTTATGTTTGAAGGCAAAGTTCCATTTCTAATTTTGTTTCTTCCATGATTCATCAACTTCCAACTATCCCTGTTTTTGTTATCAGATAAATAAATACATTCATCAAAAGAGTCTTTTTTCGTTTGCTCTATATTTTGCGTTTGCGATATTTTCTCCTGAAAACTTTATGAGCCTGTTCATCCTTGTCAGACTTACTTGTATCTCTGATAATTTTCAGAGACGATAAAGTATAATCTCATTAGTTCGGACTTCCATTGTCTGATATAATATAAATTGATTTGAAATTCCTGAAAAAATATTGAAAAGATTAACCGAAAATAAAATTTTATTTGAACAAAAAACTGAAATTACAAAGAAATAACATAAAACCAAACAACAACCAAAAAATTAAAATTGAAATATTAATAAGAGCTGAAAATTAAAAATTATCAATAACAAAAAATAGAAATAAAAATTAAAAGATTTCAAACCAAGTTGTCACGACGTTTCGATTGTTAGTATCCACAACTTTGGATATTGATATGCAGAATGTTCACCCAATTGTGAAGGTTATAAACCCAAAAAGAAACAGTATTGAATATTAATATATTTGTGAATTCTGAAAAACTACTGAATGATCAAATAGAATTGAATTCTTCTCCTTTTCTGAATCTGTTTCCTACTGTGGAAATTGGTAATTAGTTTATCACATGTCTATCACATTTTTCTAAATGATGTTGAAATTTTTAATAAATTTTTACCCGAACTTACGTAGAATGATCAGTCGTTAAGTAGGTAGGTCATATGATTCAAAATGTTATTGAATAGGGCACACATTGGGTAGAATTTGGTCAGTGTGAAAACGCTTGAAGAAGCCGTTGCATAGCGAAACACCTATAATGGTTTTGTAAACTGTTCAGTGAAAATCTCACAATGAAGTGTTACTCGAAAGCTTTTTTCCAGGAAAGATATTTGATTGAATATTTTCCATGTGCGAACATGAGTACTTCAAAGAATACCTCACAGTGAAAATTATGTCGAAACCAAGTAAATCCTCTTCGGCTCTTTTCAGCAGTACCTAAAAGCAAACAAATATCACTCACCTGCAGGACGAGCGTCTGATTGCTGACGATGATGCCGGCAGTCCCGTTGCTGAGCAACCGCTCTCCATCTCGAAGCCACCATACGCGGTGCACCTGAAATCAGTTCCCTGTTCAATTAAAACGAAACATCTCCGTCGGTTATGCAAATGGAAATCGTAAATGTACGCTCGGAAACGACTTTCAGCCGCAAGACATTATACGGATGGCCTCGTTCCAAAAGACAGGAAAGGAACAGGAAAGTCACAATATGCGTTGTAACATAGTTTTATACAGCATTTTTTTCATCTTTAAGTGAAAAACGAAGTCGAATCAAAATAATCAGAGACATAAGTGTAATCAAGTCTTGGTGTGACTCGAATCTTCTCTTTTTTAATATAGAAAAAACAAATATAGTATAACTTTCAAATGTACTCTAGAAGATATGCCTCGAGAAAATGAGAAGATTGAAAATAAAGATTGCACAAAATTTTTGGGCCTTTATATTGACAGTAAATTGAAGTTTGAAACACACGTCAACCTAGTCGAAAATAAAATCTCCTCAGGTTGCTATGCAATGAGAATTATTTCAAGGGAACTTGGTACTGCCACCGCTATGAATGCATATTGTCAAAAGCCAAATTGTCAAAAATATTAATTTCCGAAAATATTCACTGTATGGGTCGATCTAGTAAAAGTTCATTTACCCTAATAAAGTTATGATATTCCGCAATTAGCGATAATGCAATTATGCTGATTGGCAATATTAGACTTCGACCTAAAATCGGGTACAAGAATGTGTGGGCAAAAAATTATTCGTTTGCCACCTTCTGAAAAGAACACATTCATCACCCCTAAAAATGTACTTTTGGTAAGTTTATCTTTTGATTTATATTATTTGCTTGTTGAACCATTTTTTTGAAAAAGCGTAACATTGTTGAGGACTATGTTGTACCTTTATTTTAATAAACTTCAGTATTTGTTATCTATGTTTATTATTTTTATATAAATCCTACCATCTGAGTTAACCTCCAACTCGCGAGCCATTTGGGCTGCGACAACATTATGCATTAATTGAATCTCAACTAAGATATGTCATTCCTTTCTGGGGGGTATGTATTTGCAGAGAAAAATATATTGACAGTTGTGGCTCTCTTTGTAATGGAAACTGCGTGTCTTATACACAAACATAGGTCAAAATTTTAAAATATTTCTTCGGGTCATAGCACTCGCCAAAAATCTAAAAATAATTTTAAATTACCATTGCCTTCTTCATCCCTAGTAAAGAACTCCATTTTCTATAACGGTGTTAAAATGTATAACCACTTACCGTCGCATTTTAGAAATAGCCACGATACTATTGACAGCTTTAGAACATACATAAAAAAACTTCTCGCGAGCAGACCCTATTATAGTTTGCAAGAATTTTACAATGACAACTTCCAGTGAAATTGTGAACTGTCATCTGTAATTTATTGAGGGTATTGAATAGGATACTCTCTTAGACTGTTGAATTATAAGTCGTAAAATTGACAAAATTTTCAAATAACATTTTAAGATGATATTTTATTTAATTATTGACACTTATTCTATTGAATAAAATTCATAATTAATAACTGTATATGTTTAAATACTGCTTGTTTTTATAACAATTTTATTTTATTTATATTTTATATAATTGTGTGTATTTTGCCTAAATTTTATTTCTGTACGTGTATATTTTATTTTGTCAACAAAACAAGAGTCTTTTTCGACAATAAAGTATATTTTGATTTGATTTGACATTTGCGTTTTATCCAACAACAAGAGAGGAAAATGTGCATAGCCTTTATAGATCTAGAAAAGGCATTCAATAAAGTACCATGATGAAAATTATGGAATATACCAGAAAAAAGAAAAATAAACAGTAAAGTTATTCAAATAATAAACACATTTACTAGGATAACATTACCTGTGTCATAAGCAACAACAGAAAATGTGATAGATAACACAGGAAGCATTAAGGCATAGTAGAGTCCAGCATTATTCACAGTGTATTATTATTATTATTATTATGAAATAATTAGGGAGTGTTCGACCAAATTGGAAAAATTACATGTTGGATACAGAAATCTATGAAGGGTAGACATCTCAGAAAAATTTTCTGCAAATGACACCGAAAATAACAAAATTCTACAAAAAAATGGAATGACAATAACTATAATCAAAATAAAAGCCATACCAATAGGTGACCAGGCAAATATAAATATACAACTTGAGTGCTTGAATATTGAACAAGTCAAAACTCTTGAGAATTTTGGTGTAGAAATAGATGACAATTGAAAAGAAGTGTATGAAAGTGATACCTGAATAGAGAAAACAATCGAGCTTTATTGCACAATGAACAATAAATTTATAAACAAAAAAAAAATATCTAGAAAAACAAAAGTTATTGTATTCAAGTTGATAAAGAGACCTACTAACACAACGGCATAAGAACAAATTACAGGCGGTGAAAAGTAAGTGTCTTACATTAGTTAGAAGTGTGATGAAATAAAATGAGTATGAAATACAAAACTTAGGGAAGACTTGATAATTAAATCAGTGCTGAACTTAATGGAAACAAGGCTACTGAGTTGGTGAGGACAGATAATGGCGAATTCAAGATAGGTGAAAAAACATCGGGAGCGAAAATAAATGAGAGAAAAAAAAGGTAGACCTAAGCAAATATGGAACGGTATACTCTATGAGATACTGGAGATATAAGAAATAACATGGACGAAGGCTAAAATATAATAATGAGAAAGAATAAGCAAAATTTAAACACGAAGATATGTACCACAAGAAGTATCGTTAAGTGTTTGAACATATGACCCCACACTATATTGTGGCCATAGTTCTGTTTACTCATTGTGCTTGATACTGTCTCTGTTTCATTGTATCAGCATATCGTACTGCATATTATTCTATTGGCTGAAAGTAGCTTATAAACCATCTAATGGGAATGTAGATTATTTCAGTTATATCAAATTACCTTTGGAACATTCGAATGTTATTGGAATTGTCATCAACCTGACATATAATTATTGAGCAGGTGAATTCATGATTGAAGTCGACTATTTTCTTTTCTCGAAATGAAATTGTCTACCGCAGAAATGATAAATATGTTCTAAATTTCGGATGCATATGACATAAATTGTCTATTAGCCAGTAGAATGTATGCTGTTCGATATCCTAACTCAAGGTATATACGACCAGATGGTTCAAAAGGTTAAAGGAAGATTTCAGGAAACAGACAGTGTCAAGCATGAGAAAAGACGTACTAAATACAATTGCAGCAAATGAAGGAAAATATTTAGCGCTGATGAGTTCAACAGTTGAAAATCATCATGTACGAACGAGGGAAACTGCCACAGACTTGGATATAAGTCATATTTCCTTGAACAGAAGTTCATCCATACTGAACGGGCTTGTTTCATGATTTTTGGTTTATAGTTCACTTGATAGAAACTTTGAATTGAAAACCAGTGCACTTTGTTTCATTTCTATAAGTACCGTAGTTTTTCCGTAATTAATTATTAAAAATCGAATGTGGTAGGGTGATGACGTCACGCCCCTATTCCCGCTTCTTGTTCGGTTGACCAGTAGGAACAATAGAAATATTTAACTTTGCCAAATTGTAAAATTTGGGAAGCCTATAGTTATTAATTTAATTATGGAAGTGAATATGAACCCGTTAACGTTTCAATTAACGGAAAATTCTCCACATGGAGTAAAATGTACACGAAAAATCATGTTTGCAAATAAGTTATATATCTAAAATCACTACATAAAGTTGAAAGATCACAAAATATTCACCTAAACTATGATTTTATGCATTATTTAATAATATACAGTTATGAAAATCAAAAAATATAGCAAACTGTATTGAAGCATCATTTCAAATATTCAATTTATTCTACCATCCTTAATCTGTACAACTGCAATTTACTATAAAAAATAACGATTCCTACATACATACATCTTTCTAATATAGCTATTAAACACAAGTGTTATAGGCTCACTTGGGTAATCTGTTGAATCTCCCAAAACTTGAGAGGAAGGTTGAATGAGGTCAAGTATAGACAGAATTGAT
>WOGO01005413.1:0-12451 GCA_015342085.1 Leptinotarsa defecta | reverse complement strand
AATTTCGATTTCGAAAAAATTGTGACAGAATCGGCAGTATTAGATGCCATGACCCAATTACAGCTAGATTTAGATTCAAACAAAAAATGTGGAGTTCTTTCATTAGACTTGCAGTTGATACTGTGGATCATGAAATTCTTTTGAAAATAATGCATAATATAGGTATCAAAAGTTCAGTTTAGAATTGGTTTCAAAATTATTTAATGAATAAAAAGCAATATGTCTATATTGGCGACATAATCAGATCAGAAAAAAATAATATGTGGGGTACCACAAGGATTAATACTTTGACCTGTTTCGTTTCTTATATACCTATTTCAATTCTTTAGCTATAGTAAATTTATTTGGTAAGTTCCAAATGTTTGCCGATGTCACCACTTTAATTTACAATGAAAATAATGTACAAGAAATTAAAATTAATATTTCAATCAAATATCTTCATGGCTTCAATACCAGTTTATGCTTGAGGAAGCTATTGTATAGTGAAACGCGTGTCGCGATTTTTATAAAACTCTTTATAGTGAAAATCAAACAATAAACTGTATTTATTAGTTTTTTATATGGATTTTCATCAAGTATGAGCCAGTTCTATTCAATCATAAAATGACAGTGAAATTTCAAAAATCTTTATATATGTTCATATCAGAAAGGTCTATGTCAATTGATTTAAAAGATCCAATTAAATTGAATAATGAAAATATTAAATACTCTTCTAGTGCTAAATTTCTTGGTCTTATTCTAGATGAAAATGTATCATGGAGAAAACACATTGAAGCTATAAGAAAAAACTATATCTCCCATAATTGGAATTTTATTCAAAATAATAAATGTTGTACCCCTATATCCTATATCAGTATATGGGGTATGGCAACAAATTCCTTATTGAAATCAGTTAAGATACTTCAGAAAAAAATTATAAGGTGTATATACAAGATGAACTACAAGTTGCCTATACAACTTGTATAAAGCAAAAAAACTATTAGATTTGTCATCCTTAAATAAATTCAAATTACGTACCTTAATTCATTTGGCCAAAAATAAGCTCAAACATTCAAATTTGACATTCAAAATCAATGGTGATCAACCCAACCATTTGACAAGATATTCAGGCAATCTGAAACTAATGAAAATGAAAACAAATATTGGACAAAATTCAATGTATTATAAAGGTATCAAATTTTACAATGAGCTACCGAATGTCTTAAAAAAATTATTAAACAAAAATTTGGGATTAATTTGAAAAAATATTTATTGTTTGTATAGATATATTATCTGATGAGTATATTTATGTTCATGTTGATAATAATGTATATTTATATATTTTAAGTTTCAATTCTGATTTATCTTTTTTTTGTGTGCTTTGTTCCTACTTAGTTAGGTATGTTATAGTTCGAATATTTTTTTTCCTGCAATAAACATTGTATGTTTCTTGTTATTGTTATTAACATTTTCCAAACTAAAGGTGGCTGATTTGACCTAATTCATTAGACTATTTGATTATGTTAATTCGCGCGGAATGTTCCCTATACTGAGCAATTGAGCATTTTTTTGCTATACAATGGTGGTAGATACAGCTCAGCAACGTATTTGACACTATAGTGCTGTTTTTCATGTAGTGTTTTGCCGACATAATTTCCTTAAGAAATTTCCCTATTCCTACTGTTGATAAATTAACTTAACTTATAGGCTTGAACGGGGAATGGGGAAATTTTCTAAGGAAATTATATCGGCAAAACCGAGCTCATATTCAGATTCTTCTAATAACCCCTAATAACTTTGACAATTCATAAAAGTTAGAGCCCATGTCACTCACAATGCCATCAACATGCAGACCTATATTGGATAATTTAGAAATGCACTTATCCAAAATATCACGTAGATTTTTTGCTGGTAGCTGTAATTCAATGAAAAAAAAACAAGCAATCGGTTGTTTCCAGGGAGAATAAAGTCCTCTAGCCATAATAATGAGAACATTTCTACATATGGAATTCCTCTTATTTGCCTCTCCAATATCTTCGAAACCAATAATTTCATCACATTACCAAATTATATTTCACGGAGAGTTAGTACAGAATGTAAACCTTATCATCGCGTTGAAGAGACGCCCGAAATACGGTAAAAAATTCCCCAGCAAGTATGGCCATTTTTCTTTTTGTTTTAACATTACCGCATCAAAAACAAATGATGATTTATCGTAGTAATAAATAGCTTCATTTCTCGCACAATCTTTGTTTTGAATTTTTTTATGCATTCGAAGCGATTTCAGACAGTTGGGATGGTGAGGTCAGAGGCTAAAAATTTTAGATAGAATTTAACAGGGTCAGAATTTCTGAATGCGAAGTCTTTTTCGCAGATTATTGCGAACCAGCTGTCTAACAAGCTACTCGAAAAGCTGACTCACTTGCACGATCAAATCGACAACGATTTACGAGTGTAGTTTGGATACTAGCCGTTCATAAACAAACAAAAATATATCGTGATATTTTTCAACTTGATCAAGGCTACAGCTTAGAGATATAATATAATGAAAAAACTATATCACTTGGGATATAAAGGCAACATTTTCCATTTTCTTTCCAACTTCCTATACAGTAGACTCTTTCAGGTGAGAGTCAACGAAGTGTTATCCAGTTGCAGAAATCAAGAAAATGGAATTCCCCAAGGCTCAGTATTGAGCCCAACACTATTCAACATAGCAATCAACGATATCGCAGCCTGCATTGAAACATCCATACAAACTCGACTATTTGCAGAGGACTTGATACTCTTTGTGAAAAGAAAAAATTCTGGAACCTTGACACGATTACTTCAGATTGCTTTGAACAACCTTCAGAAGTGGTCCAACGAGACATGATTCACGTTTTCCAATGAGAAAACTAAATGCATACTATTCTCGAAGAAAAAAGTCTATGATGAACTTACACTGAAAATGAGCGAATCAGTTAGTCGAATTCACAAAAAATATGAAGTTTCTCGCAATGATATTTGACGAAAAGTTATCTTAGGAAAATCATAACACCTATCCAAAGTCTTCTCGCAGAAACTGGAGAGTCTTTGCTAACAAGAAGACATATTGAGTTTGTCATACGCTGTACATATTTCGTCCATCAAAGAAACCTCATTCCAGGCCAATCGAATCGTAAACTACAACAAATCCAAATTATCTTTCTCAGAAAGAACCAAACAGGAGCTGCCAGAAATCGAACTTTCCTACATATCGCCTATTTACAATAACATCATAACTCCACCGCCGTGGATGAGCCAATCCGTTTCAATAAACACTAACCTCACAACATACGACAAAGCAAGAATAAACAACATTATGATTAAAAAACACTTTTCCGAAATTATGTACAAATATACAGACTACTTGCGAATATATATCGACTCTTCGAAAATGAATGAAGAAGTGTAATCACCATGAAATATAAACCCCCCATGACTTGGTGCGTTTTTACTGGTGAACTATATTCTATTCTTAAAGCTCTCCCGTATATGAGACAAACAGATTATCCGAAATACGTTATATCCAGTCCATACGAAAAATATATACCCATCACCCCATCGTTAAACTTAACAAATGTGAGCTCTTTCGAGCACAACAAAGACAAAAGCAGGTAGCTATAGTATGAGTTCCATTCCATATCGGCGTGGAAAAAAAAAGCCGACCAAAGTGCGAAAGGAGCTGCGTTACAAGCATATGCCATGACAGAGACAAGAACAACACCCAGCGACCTCAAAGTGTTCATCAAAAACAAAGTGCTTGATACGTGGCAACACGTATGGTCCCAATAATCCCTCAAACTAGCTGGAAGTTGAAAATAGCAGTTGAAGTGGTTACAACATTTGCATCGTTCAAGTTATGTGTTGAAAACGAAAGTACACTGAGCTGGGTAGTTGAAAAAGTTTCTCACGATGTATTTCACGTATTATGTATGTAGTAAGTATATTTTTTTCTACACAAGAAACCAAAATTATAACTTTTCATTCATTTTGGGTGAGATTTTTTAGGGCCACCTCTGTTCTCTTTCTCGAATCCCTATTCAAAATATACGATGATGAAAACGTCAATTCAATATCTTGAATACAATTGTGTCCAATTTCAAGTGTCTTCTATGAGGATTCGCGAAAGAGAGCAGAGGTGAAAAACTCATAAATGCCAAGAATAACTTTTAATATTAAGACAATATTCACCGAACCACACACCATATTCACAAAATTTATGTATTCTGTTACTCACTGACATTTGCCTCAAGATTATTGAACAATAACATTTTGCTTTCTATTGCAAATAACGACATTATTTGATTTCTGGAAAAGGCCATATTGAAATAATAATTCTCAAGTTTTCAACATTTTTTATATGTGTTTCATTGAATGGTTCTGAGAATGTGATGTTTTTCACCAATCACCAGACAATGTGTATCGAAACGATTCAAGATAAAAACAGAAATTTGGGGTCTTGCTCCTATTCCAACTTACAAGCAGATATTTTTAAATATTATATTATCAACAATACTCTATAAATAGTGACTAAGGTTATATCCCAAACAGCTCATTATACACCTTTATATAAATTACTCTTTTGTTAAATCGGTCGCCATCTTGAAAAGTAATGCCAACTTAAAGTTCTATACCTCTATAAAAACACCCATTATATAAGTTTCACAGTTCTTGAAAATTTTATTTGATAACATTTATTTATGTTCGATAAAATTTATTTTAATATCAATAGAGCATATTTTTATCACACCAACGAGATAAGTTAATTGAGTCTAGCTATAACAGTTCTGCATAACAAAAGTTATCTACTACCCCATCAAGTTTGAGATCGTCTTAAAAAATTTGTGATGATATAGCACCAGCATATTTAAAATACTGAATCCTTATGATGCACTGTTTGGAACCTTTGGTCTAGTAATGAATATTATTGGAGTTTTTTCCCAACACCAAATCGTTATTTCAACACCTCGACACGTGTTTCGATCACCAAATGATCATCTTCAAGAGGAACATTAAAAGTTTAATATTCCGCTTGAAGATGATTACTTGGTGATCGAAACACGTGTCGAGGTGTTAAAAATGACGATTTGGTGTTGGAAAAAACTACACTAATATTCAAGAATGTATTAGTTTTTGGGAAAAAAACTCCAGTAATATTCATACTGAATCCTATTCATCAAATTGCTCTTCATTCATTTTGACATGTTACCATTGATGCCTAAGCTAGGAGCTCAGCCATGAGAAGATCATGATTTACCCTGTCGAAGGTTTTAAAGAAATTAGTATAAATATAGTCGATCTGGTGTTTTTTCTCTAGGTTATTCAAAAGGAAATGTTGATAAGGCATTAAATTCTTAGTGGTATCTAGATATATGATATTCATTTATTATGTTTTTGGTATCGAATGTGACTTGTTGAGTTATGAAACAGTCCAGTAATTTGAGAATTTCAGATTGTGTGCTCACACTGGTAGTTTTCAATATTTTCTTAATTTCCAAATTTGTGATAATTTTTGATAAAAAGTTTCTGGTATTTCAATATATAAGCAGATGATGATTTTTTCAAGTCAAAACTAAATGAGTTATGATTGTGAACACAAGCTGAACCTTAATTGTATTACAAGATTCAATGTGTGAGAAAATCTTCAATTTCTTTTCAGTAGGTGCTGACGATGCGATATATCATATCTGTTGACCTCTAAGATATAGATATTGAAAAATGTTGTCAAAAAATAGCATTTTCTATTGAAAAAAGGGCATTTATTTGAAAAATTTAAAAATACGTCGCTCAATTGTATTCGCATATGAAAAAAAAATGCTACTTGTTTTCCTATTCAACCAATTTCATATCTCTAATAATAAAAAAGTTACCAAGTGCACACTCCGCTTGAAATAGCCTGTATATGCCATTCAATTGCATATGTATATCTAGACGCATAACACGAAAAATATTGAAAAGTGAAAAATAGAGTCAATGAAGATGGAGTTCTGAGGAAAGGTATCTATTGTAATATATCCGTGTTAGAAACTTGTCAGAGAATTTGTTCAGCCCTTATTTTAGAGTTCGTTCAGCTGTACCAAACCCACTGACCGACCCATCCATCGACCTATAAAAAGCCTACGGCGTTTCCATTTCTTGAGCGTCCCTAAATTAGATTTACCACTGAAGCGAATCACTGTACGAATTCTAATATTTTAAAGTGTTTTCAGAGATGTACCGAATTGATAATTTAAACACGAATGATAACACCAGCAGATAGGTACTTGATGGTTATTATTAGACTATTCAATAATGATAATATCGATAATAGCACCTACGACACTTTTACGGTATTGACGAGCCACCATTGTTGTCTCACACTCTGTCGTATATTTAATTTGTTGTGGGGAATGAGAAGTGCCGACTTTATTGGACTTTGAGGACAGGGTCCGACCGGCGCAATCTTTCAGGGAAAGAAATAAGAATATATTGATTATATTCAAGTACATTTTGGTCAAAATTATTCATATATTGCAATAATTTATATGAAGATGGAAAGCGAAGTTCAATTTGCATGATGGCAAGTTCACTCCACTCTACTTTAAAAAAAGTCGCACGATTCGCAAAAGAATGAACAAAAAAGGTAAATTATTTTGAGATATGAATATTTGTAACAGAGAGGTAGCTTCCGCATCATCGTCAGTTTGGAGACAATTTTTGAAATTAGTATTGAGACGGTTCAGTTCTTTCCGTTTCATACATTTGGGAATGTCATTAAAAATTGTACAGATGTAATACCTAAAACTCCGCCGAAAAAATTCTATGCTTAAGGATAGCGGAGTCAATTGGTTATTATACCTTATATTCAGGATTTTACTCTTTTCTATCGTTCATGTTCACTTCTTAGTTTATAAGATATTCTTTTTTTATTGTATATTCGTTGTACCTCAATAGCTCTCTCAATTTTTTTTGTAAATTTGCTAACATACTGATGGCACGTACATCTTTGTAATCTAATGGGTTTTTTGTGACACTTTCACAACTGCTTTTGCAAACACAATGTCGAATAATTCGAAACATCGTGAAGTGAATCAATTTCATATCGATTAACAGTTTTGCACAATGAAACTGCAACCGTGTATTATGGAAGTTTTCGTCATGGGTGCAAACTGGTTGTTTTTAAATCGGTCAGTAGGTTTGAGAAACTTCTTTTAAATAATTTTTAAATAAATGATTTTTGTAAAGAAAGCAGTGTTTTTTTTTCGGGGTTTTCAACTTTTCACAACCTGAAAATTAAAAATTTATATATAAACAGAGAATCACCTCTCAAGTGCGATGAAGGGTGATTTGTTCAGTTTTCCCTTCATTACACTTGACAGCACATTTCCTGTCGATCTATATTAATTTGTTTTTCAGATTGTGAAAGTTTACAAACCCAGGAACATTATTGTCAATTTTTTTTGATGATCTCAAAAACATATTGGCGTAAATGTTTGAATCCACTGCATAATCAGGACTATATGTGGAGTTGCATCTGCAGCTTTTGTATTTCCCATTCAGTTGGTATTTTTTCTAGTTTTATTTGAATTTGCTTCACCATAGAAATAATCCATTATGAGTAACTATGGAAATGTTTCACTCTACATCGAATTTTTCATCGTCCACTTATCCCCTCAACATTCCCCCAAAGTAGTAGTATAATGAACGATGACAGTGTAATTAATACTCACTATACTCAACTGAAACAATTCTTTAGTCTCAACGAAGTCTCATTTCATGAAATATTATAATTTAACACGTTTCAAACATGGTAGTTACGTGGTGCAATTACCAATGATATCCCACAATTCCATTAATTTCTCGGGAAGTGTAAATTAAACGAAAGCCACAGTAACACTCATTTATAAGCTGTAATCCAAATTTCCTCCCACGTGAATAAATCATAGAATCAATTCGAGTTCGAATTCATCGAAATAGTGAGGGTAAAATGTTGAATATAGAATAGAGAAAATAACTTTTGTTTAATTTTTCATGAGATTTTTATTTGTTACGGCCGATTTTGGTTGACTGAATCATTCTGACGCAGTTCATTCATGTAAATCAATTAAACCTGTAACTGAAATAACAAAATTTTTACCTCAATAATCAATACCTTATTAAACAATGATTATGAAAAATGATAAGTAAAACATTATATGTTTTTTACTATGTACTTTTATTTGTAACTAACCTTACTGCACTTCCGTCCTATAAGAATATATTCGAACGAATACAATGAACTGAAAATAATTGATAATATTGCCTTCATTGTTCATTTAAATTGGTTTGAAAATGTTCGTACAGAACGAATCTGCAGTAATGTTAGTTACAAATACAAGTAAATAACATTGAAAGTTTCGTTTCTTATTTTTCATGATGATATATATCCTACCACGTAGTGAAGGCTACATCCATAAATTTATTCCCGAAAGTAACTTATACATTCCATAAACTCCATAAAGTCTTTTAAATGATATTTTTTCATTTTCAACCCCCATCCTTTCACCCTAAAGGCTAGCAACATCAACTTTAAAATTTGAAATACAAGTTATAATGATTTGATTGATATATTTTTTATGCTAAATGAAATAAAAAATATCAAATTGTTAAAACTATAATTATTCAACTTCCAGAGAACATATTGAAATTACTGAGTATTGATCCAAACACACTACTTGAGGATTGCTCCAAATACCAAGGGATCCTTAACTCGTCAAAACTCACAAACACAAAAGGGGAGAGTTGTATAGTTCTAGTTGGTGATTAAGGGTTTTGAAATTGGGGCTTGTCTTCAATTTATTTATTTCCAATGCTTTCAACTAATTCATTTCCCTTCCTTCTTTATTTATTGTGTCTTTTGTTTCTTGAAGATACCCATATAAGGCTGATTTTTTAAAGTACAACACAAGAACTACAGGAAAATCCTTAAGGCGCTCTAAGAGCGGTGCCTATGCGAAAGTAACGATTCACGTTGGATTTGAATCGCTGGAGATCAAATTCATTTGGAAAAACATTCGCGGGCAGTTAATTCCACATACACGCAGTTTTCCAAGTGAAAGAGTTCTTAAGCAGTGAAGTTCCAGGTGAACTGAGTTGAACCTCAAAACGATGAGTAGTCACAGTCCGTCATCACAGTCCGTCGTGTATTTCTGATATGAACGGCTCTTGGTGGAATCGAATGGGCTACGTCACTTGAACACTTCCCGTGAAAGTATCTATAAAAGAGAGACAAATCTCCAACCATTCTTCATTGTTCAAGACTATTAAGGTTGCAATTGATGTTCGCGTCTCCAAGCAGGCAGATGGCTTTTTTCTGGATGGATTTCAGCAGCTTCAGGGTATGCTTAGGGGCGGAACTCCATACATGCGAACAATACTCCAAGGAAGGTCTGATCTGGGCTTTATAAAGCATCGAAAGTTACTGAGGTATGTACAGTTTTCTGTTTCGGAAGCAATCTTTGCAATTCCAGCGACATAATTGTGCTAAGACATATTGGTGTCCATTCCAACCCCCAAAATTCATCGAAGCAGAGAGCGAAATTGTCTGTCCTGACGTTATTATATCGGGTTCGGAGACATTTTTTGGAGAAAACAGATCCCTGGGTTTTCTTGGTATTGAATTGAACCTGGTTACTTTCACCCCAATTCAAAATCACCTCAAGAACCTCATTGAGATATGCAACCTCCTGCTGCCGGTGGAGATGTGCATTTGCAGCCGATGTCCTGGAATCCAAATGGAATGACGAAACAAGTTTGCCGTCATCGGCAAAGCAATTTATTGGATTCTTGATTTTTTCCAATAATTCGCTTGTATATAATGAAAAGAGGAGGAGACAATATCCCTGGGGAACATCAGCGTTGATGATTTTGAAGACCATCCCACTCAGCAGAACTGTAATGTCAAACTTTGCGTGGCTTAGATTGTTCCCCAATATTTATCGATGTTGCACGCAACATTGTGGTCAGAAGATCCCAATGAAAACCTAATGGTGACTGTGTAAATTACTGGATTGGAACAGGTCGAGAATTCTAGCGTATTCCCCATCACGATCAGGAATCTTGGTCGGCTCATTTATAATCTGAGTAGATCCGCTACTTGGTGCAAAAGCCCCAGCTTTGCGACCTTGTTCGTTATTGATATTTGAAAATTTGAGTCATTCGATATTGTGGACATTTAAGTCACATTTCGGCACTGGGATGATTGATTCGCAGAAAGTCAATAATGTTTGCAAGTAAAGAGAATAGTGCCCTGTATTGTGTATTATATTATTTTGAACCATTCAATATCAAAGTTATGGGATTCCAGCATTTCCTCTCGTTGACAGGAGAGATCGCTTCAGATAAAGAGAGATATTCCAAAGTTACCCCTGAATCGAAAGTGGAAATCATAGCCGGGATATAAAAAATTGACGAGGTTTATTGAAGCACTGACTTTGGTTTCTGTAAGTGCAAGACTGTGCAAGATTCGTTTGCAGATATTGGTGTATTAAGTTTATATCTGAGTTGACTCCTCTGATGTTGCAGAAATCAATTTTGATGTTTCCTGTGGACCTCTTAGCGACTGCATTCACCATGATTTTTTCCTGTAGACTGATGTTAGAAGGTCCCTGCAGACTATCAGAAATAGTAGTTTTCGAAAAACTTCTACAAGATGATGCCCTCGAACCATCCCCGGATTGGGAGCTATTTTGCCTCCGGAGTATTTTGACCCTATGTGCGCCCTAGGTTCGGTGAAACTGGACAAAACAGCACAGTAACGAAACTTCAACCCGAAAGCAAATTTATGCTGTCTAAGCCGTTGCAATGGTATCTCACCGGGATATGCCAAGTGGAACCAGCATCTATCATTTTTATCTGATAAAACATGCTCACGGTACTTTCTGTTGAAATTTCTCTCTCTCTGGCCTGTATAAGCTGCTGAACAGTCAACCACATTCTAGCCTGATTTTTTCCTCTTATCCCTTTTAGGTTTTGAGTTGAAAAACATGTTATCTTAATTATTCTTACTAGTAAATGACGTACTTGTGTTGAATTTTGTCAAATAGTGATTTATGATTATTATCGGAGACGATTTTTTAAATTGAGTTGCGATCTGCTTGGATGCGATCTACCTTATGATCTCCATTTCCTCTTGAAAAGCCTTCTGTGACGAAGGAACTATGAGTTCTCTATGTATCACTGATCTGAATGCAGATGATTTATGTGATGAGGGATTGAAAAAATCCATAGGGATTGTACAGTCCGTAAAACTGTTTTTCCTATATATGTTGAACTGAAATGAATTATCAATTTTTGAAATAGAAAGATCAAGAAAATTGATGCTATTGTTTTGTTCAATTTCTACTGAGAGTGTTGAGGGACTCATTTATCTGTCTCATCGAGCGGTCAAAACCCACGAGGATACCACCCACATTTCCAAACTAGAATGAAATGATACTTGATGAAAATCCATGTTAAAACTAATTTATACAGTTTATTGTATGATTTTCACCATAGTGAAAATCATTAATTAGTTTTAAAATAAAATGCATTATTCAGGATACGCGTGTTTCACGAGTTGTTCATAGAAATATTTGTTAATAAAGAACTCAACAGGGACTAATTTGTGTCTATTTCGAGTGGGGTTGTTCATTATATTGGAGTTGTTTGCGATGATTAGTTCGGTTTGTACTCCTATGACCTCTTTACTTTCGTTGTTATTTGGAGGGGTGAACTTGGGTTCTTCCTCCATAATTTGTTATTTCTTCCTAATTGAATTCCGTATTAGATAGGATAAAATTTTTCACCCGAAAAGAGATCTTGTTAGTTTTGGACAATCTTATGTTTGTCAACTAGGCTAGAGATCTTCTTTTTGAAGTTTATCTTATTCCAATTCAGATATTTTACTCACTTCTGCTATTTTGATTTTTACGCATTCGAACTCTACATTTTGGAGGATGTATCTCAATTCGTCATGCTTCAGGTGTAATTTGACTTTATCTCATGCTCTATATGAGCAGCTAATTTCTTCTTCCAACCACATATTTTCAATTCTCCGTTGGGTTATGCATATGGTTTGGTTCTGGATGCAGAACTTGACCTTTATATAGTTTGTAGTTTAGCACACTCCATGTTAAACAACAGGTTTAATGACACTTTCTTGTACATATTGGACTTATTGGAAAAAACCAAGGATCCAATATATTGTTTTACTGACGACAACAAATTTTCAATAGACTATTATTGAATTTAATTCTGTGATTATAAAACAACGATAAAAATAAAAACAACAATAAAAATTAATTGGCGCTCCAGGGCGACTTTGACGCATTTGCTTTTTCAGCTGCAGGAAAACCCGGAAAAACCTGCAGCACTACATCATCTGAAGATCTTGATCTGCCAATGTCCTCTCTCTCATAAAACAAAATGTAGGTTATCTTCAGAGGCTCCA
>WOGO01005412.1:0-12452 GCA_015342085.1 Leptinotarsa defecta | reverse complement strand
TCTACCATACTCTCCAGAAGGCTACAGTTTCCACTTCGTTTAGCTTTTGCCATGTCTATAAATAAGTCTCAATGCCAAATAATGTCCATTTGTGGTTTAGATTTGGAAAATCCATGTTTTTCTCATGGGCAATTTCTCACGTTGCATGTTCACGTGTAGGGAAACCGTCGAATCTATTTGTGTTAGCTAAAGACAGGTTAACCAAAAATATTGTGCACCGATTAATGCTAAATTAAATTGAAACTGAAAGTATTTATAATTCAAAATTATAAATATTATCATTAAAGATTTAAGACTATCTGCCCTATCAACATCATTCAATAAATATTATTGTTAAAGATTTAAGACTATCTGCCCTATCAACCTCATTCATAAGTTTAAGTGTGACATGTTATTTATTAACAACTTGTAATATACTCATTTGTTACAAATGGAATGAAAATAATAATAAATTTTAAAATTAATTCTTTTGTATTGATTTTTGCTTAATAATAACTGTAGAAAAATTTTAAACAAACGTGTTCAAAGTCCTTCACCTTCCAATCCCAATCCAGTGGATTTTTTTTACCACCTTTAACGTTTCCGTCTTCGTTCGTAAATAATGATTTCATTGCACTAAAAGGTTACGGTAGTAGAAAATCTGTCATTTAGTTCGCCATATTTCTTTACAATGCCTATGTAAAAAAGCATGGGGGTCCCCGTGACTGATGTCCTCCTACCGTTCCTCTTAAATAGTTTACTACAATGTAATATAACAAAAACCTTAGCCACAGCAACTCGTGGCCGGGTCTGCTAGTTTTAAACATATATTTCAAATCAATTATTAAATTCAGTTATGTGTCAAGATTGCAAAGGAAGGTGCAAGCAGCTTCATCGGACCATTGGCATTGCTTTAGGTTTTGCCAAACAAACATTGAACACTCGGATGGCAAGAAGGACTTCTGGCGGAATCTTCTACGATTGGCTCACTCCAAGGCTTCCATTCACCCTTCGAAGCTTGAAACCAAACAGTTTTTGGACTACAGTAGGGATGAACTACGATGTCAATGTCGTCTGAATCATCATATACAGAGACTCGGACTGTCTGAAGACAGTATGTGTCGCCTCTCTCTGGAAAATAATAAAACAGCGGAGTATATACTTTGTGCCTACCCCGTTGCGGACCGAATCAGGTTTCTAGAGTTTGGCAGATAAGAAGCTGGGTTAATTTGGCCGAATTTGAATAGGTGGGAGCCACAATATACCCTTGCGGGTTGCCGTGGAGTGTCGAATAGACCCACTCACTTTTGACATAACCTAACCTGTGGCAAGAAGTAGGGTACTGATGATTCATGGCCGATAATAGTGGCTCTAGGATCATATTGAGGCTGAGGTGTGAGAAGAGAAACTTTTTGAAACATTCTGAAACAGAGTTAGGTATTCTCAATTCAAACAACTCGACCTCAATTTCTTGAGTGACCCTGTATATGTGATGGAAGTGAACAGTAGTAAGGAAGGAAATGATTCACAATGAGATGGTTATTGTGAGCTCGATAGCACACGATATGTCTGCGCTTTTGCATCTATTAAATTTCTTTTCGTAATTGGAAAGTTGACTGACTCTCGAGGAATAATCGTCGTGAATAATATTACATTGTTAAATCCTGAACAATTCATTTGTTGAGTTCCTTCCGTTTTACATGCAATTAAATGTGTTTCAATGATATTCATTTCATATACCAGGTCTTTCAATAGGAACGTTCTCATAATGTTTCACAAATAGTCGCATTTCCGTTCGATAAAATTACAAAGCATCTGACTTATATGCAAAGTCAATATCTCAATCTCAAATTCCAAACAATAAAAGATATTTTTTGTTAAGTATACACGATTTTTTTCTGTAGAATTTGCATAATTTGCACATAGACACAGTGATTCCTGATGATGGTTGCTTAAACGTTTTGATAAATATAGATATAGTGATTTGAAATCTGAAAATTGAGAAATAACTAATAGGAATAATCTATTCACTTAAAATATTTGAAATCGACAGCAACTTTCTTATTTTCGATCAACTTGTCAACATAATCAAACCTGTCTCTCACTCTCATCACGAACAGGAGACTTTTTAACACTCATGACAGTGAACAGACTATCAATCCAATATAATAAATTAGATTATTGTACGACTAGTATAGTACACGCTGTGTGTTCAAAAAATAATGTAAATTTTAGTTTTTTTCAGAATATATTCATGTATTCATCAATTTCTATTCTGTCCCTTCAAAGTAGTTTACCTCAGATATACTTGTACTTTTTGGTAGGTCCTTGAGCTCTCTCATTAATTCGGTTTTCAACTCCTCATTCGTCTTAAAACGCGGTTTTTTCATGGGTTTCTTCAATCTTGGGAACAGAAAAAAGACGCATGAGGCCAAATCTGATGAATACAGTGGCTGAACTATTATTACAAACAAGCAATAACGAGTAAGTAGCTGCATTATCGAGATGTAAAGGTCATTAATTGTTTTTTCACAATACCGCACCCTTTCTTCGTATTGTGTCTCACAAGCGGCGCATTTGAGATAATACTCCTGATTGACCGTACGGTCATGTAGCAAGAACTCCTGAACCACTACGCCACGGTAGTTCCACGGGGTTTCCGTCACCAAATGAGGATTCACATTTAATTCCTGAACTAACCTTATTTTGAGAGGATGGAATTTGTAGGCTTTCAAAATCCAAAAAACACTAGTAGCTGATACACCAGACGGTCTATCTACTTGTCTGTTAGATTGTCGATTATCCATTTATACATGTCCTAAAACTGCATCTTCAACTCCGTCATTTCTAACAGGACGGGATACTTCATGTTTTGTGTTGTGAACAGAACCTGAATTTTGAAACTTATCCAGTAACTGTTTAACGTATTGATGATTCGAATTATGAATTCTTGCAGCAGCTTTAGCACATTCATTATTTCGATAATAGGTTGCAACAATTTCTATTCTTTCTTCAGTAGAATGAACCATGTTGGAACACAGTGAACAAGGATGACTGAATAATAATTCGTGAATAAGTGACAGTGGCCAACTATCTACTTTTTGTTCTCCGACAACTAGATTCAACAAAAACTACCAGTGCAGCAAAAACTAACACTGTCAACCATGTAACCATGTTGAAACCTGCGATAGAGAATTGTTCGGGAATGCCGATTTCTGACTCCGGACATCTCCAATAATGAAAGGAACGATTTTGAAAGTAGACTGTATTATTGTATGGAACTAGATGGAGTTCATTTTGATCACTTTATTCGTGTGTTGAGTTGCCATTGATATTTCTTTTGTTGATTTCCTCAATAGAATGAGCGACAGCGACTTTTTTGTTTTTTTTTAATAAAACGTTCAACATTTAATTTCTCAATAACGAATGAACCAATTTATAAAAAAATTGTAGTAGTAATAAAGGGACAAAAAACCTTTCAAATGATATATCACTCGACCCCCCCATGCCATTGAAAAAAATAGAGGTGGTAGTTGCTGACCGCAGGACGGTGAAGTTTCGGGTATGATTAGAATTAGTTCCTCTAGAAATAAAAATTGACGTGTTCTTTGAAATTTTCGATTACACGTCCGTTTCTGACTCACAAGGGGGGGTCAAGTTTTCATTGGAACGCCCCGTATATCAACAACATTTATACAAATATGGAATTGATATATCATTGTTAGAAAAAATTCCTCACATGATTCGAGAGCACGAAAAATTTGTAGTCATAAATTATAATTTATGTGAGGCTACATCCTCTAATGTCTCATTTTCTACAGTTCCAAATCAATCTTTCAACTGGTGAATCGAGTATATGGTATATTCGTTTTAATTTACAAAATAATGATGCTACTCGTAAATATACTTTCCGGGATTCGCCCCGCAAATTTATGTAATCATTTGCATCTTCACTGTAACTGCAACACTTCACTTCAAAGCCGACTGCTTATTTTTTTATTCACGACCGATAGTTATCTAGTATCTGGAGTAACTGTTTCGAGAATTATATCAACTTTCACTGTTTAATACCTATTATGGAAGCAGAGATATTCAGAAGAGCATTAATTTTATTCATCATACAATTGCTTCGTGCAGTTCTATCTGATGTGAAAAAGAATTAGTACTTTGTGAAACATCTCTTGTCGAAAAACATCCGCACTCGTTTATTAGATTATTGTGTATAGTGTATAATGTAAGTAATGCAGCTCCAGCTTTTTCGGTTCAAGATGGAATGATATCATTATCAAAATTTGGCAGGTTTTGAAACACTTTTTTTGTTTTTCCACGAGTTTCAGTTTCAAGACAAGAATTTTCTGAAACGACTGATTCATATTTTTTTTTTTCATAATGAGCATTTTTTATTACTGAATCGTCAAATGATGTGAATCCTAAATAAAAAAGGCACAAAAATTATCTCCCATAAGTTATTAATAATTATTTCAAATTGCCCTGACTTTTTTGAAAATAATTTTTTGGTACCTTTCATGAAGAAACCTAATTCTCACACCATTTCCAATTAGAAAAGGTACACTTCCTCAACAACGCTGGAGGTGATCTTTTTCGAGATATTTACAATTTTCTTTATCGTTGCATATTACTTAGTTCCTAGGGCGCTAAGTGAAGTTGCTTTGAACATTACAAAAACTGAGTATGTAGTGGGTCTCATCAACATAAATAACTTTTTCCTATAAAATGTTTATCGAAAAATCATTCGTTTTCGAGATACAAATTGTTAAAATTTTTCAAAACATTTTTCAAAACGAATAATTTTTCGATAAACATCATTCGATAACCATGGGGATGTTAATGATACCATATATAAGTCACAATGAATACAAGATATATCCAATGTTGAAGGTACAACAATTTTAATTTGGGGCTTTATAAAAATCTTCGAAATGCTCTGACTTTGGACAGATGGCCCAATTTCAATATTCAGTCAGATGAAATATCTCTAAGAAAGTGTTATTATTATCACTACAAAATCAATAAAGTAAATTCTTTAAACGTTTGCAGTTACAATTTGAACCACTGTTCAACAGCCGCATTGTTCATTTATCAATTCAGCACACGTTCAACACAAAATTTGTGTTCATATTGCAACATTGCAATTTGAGTGGCCATGAATTTTATGTACATTATCTTTGTATGTGAAGGAATTCGTCGTAAATTCATTATGAAAAATAAAATCTCTGAGTATAATTGTTTGTATTTGAGTATTCTGACCACAAATAGTGACGATAGGTATATAGCACGTGTGAATAATTTCAGGTCGAAAACATTATTCAATATGTAAAGCAACTCGGAAAAACCTACTGTTATAGTCGTAGAATTCATCACAATCTTCGACTGAACATGAGAATAACCTCAAATTTTTTCAGTGGCATAGTGGTACTATATCCGATAATAGGACATTTTCTTGACTACTCGCATTCTAAACGTAAGCTAATATCCATAAATTCTAACATTTTGAAATCAATATTAGCGTTTAGAATATGACAATTTCTACAAAAGTTTTCAGGAATAGGGGAAAGCGTAATTGAATTATTGATTATTTTGACAACATTTTTAGGTTTCGCTACTTTTCGCAGTATAAATGTTTATTTAATCCGAAACAATAGTTTTTGTTCAGAATTATATCATTGTGTGAAATATATTTCTTTTCTCGAATGATGTTGTGGCGACTTGTGACCGATGATGCATACTATTGTTTACGAATAGGAATTAGGATGGTTCAAGGCAGTCGAATATACTGTTGTAGCTAATTTGTTATTGTGAATGAACTCGTAATGTGATTTATTAGTGTCATATAAAATACATAGTGACTTACAATTCGAAGTGTTCCATTGGTAATCACTACGGTATGATAACTTGGTAACAAAGATATCAAACTTTTGACATAGCACTATTCAATGTTAAACTCCTCTTGTAAAAAATGAAGCGAAGGGTTTTAAGCATCAAAATAACCTATAGATAAAATGATAAGCATGTGAGCACCAAAATAAATTGAAAGACTGTGAGCATCTAAATTAATTGAAGAAGTGAGTATTTTTTTCAAGAACAAAACACAAACACAATAGGGAAATCCTAGAGGTGCCTGTGTGAAAGTAGCGATTCACATTGGGTTTGAATCGCTAGAGATTAAATCTATTTGAAGGAAGTTCATTCCACATAAACACAGTTCTCCAAATGAAAGAGTTCTTGAACAGTGGAGTTCAAGGTGTACCGAGTTGAACCTTAAAACGATGAGCAGCCACAGTACGTCAAATGTGCCAAGTCACTTGAACACTTCCCGTGAATGTATCTATAGAAGAGAGACAAATCTCCAACCTTTCTTTGATGTTCCAGGCTATGAAGATTGCACGTTATGTTCACGTCTCCAATTAGGCGAATGGCTCTTTTCTGGATGGAATCTAGCAAATTCAGCGTTTGTTTGGGGGCAGAGCTCAATACATGAGAAGAATACTTCAAAGAAGGTTTGATATGAGCTTTATAAAGCCTCAAAAGTTGCTGAGGTGTGTACAGTTGTCTGGTTCGGAACAGTATTCCAAGCTTTTGAGAAGCAGCCTTTGCAATTCCAGCGACATGATTTTACCAAGATATATTGGCGCCTTTGACATATCGAAGCAGATATCTGGTTTGGAAAAATTTACTTTCTTGGAGAAAACTGATGCCTGGGTTTTGGTGGCATTGAATTGAACCTGCTTACTTCCACCCCAATTTGAAATCATTTCTAGATCCTCATTAAGATATGCAACCTCCTGCTGCTGGTGAAGATGTGCCTCCGTAGCCGATGTCCTGGAATGGAATGACAAGACGAGTGTGCTGTCATCAGCAAAGCAATATATTGGATTCTTGGTTTTTCCAATAAATCATTGTTACAATACAATACAATAAAAAGAGGGTTGGAGACAATAGGTATAGATCCCTGGGGAACACCAGCGTTGATGGTGAAAGTATTCGAGAGATATCCATCGACGGTCACTTGGAGGGAACGTTCTTACAGGAAGCTGAAGAGTCATACACAAAAATGATCCGACAAGCCATAGCATCGAAGTTTGGCTAGCAAACCCTCATGCCACACACGGTCGAAGGCCTTAGAAATATCAAGCGCAACAGCTCTTGATTCTCCATGTTTCTCGATTGCGTTATTCCAAATATGGGTGACATACGATAGAAGGTCGCCTGTTGTGTATATTTGTTTCCGATATTGAAGCCTTCCAAATATTTGAGGATATGGTGACTCCATGACTTTTTATATCACTGATAGCAAAGTGACTGGTCTATAGACATTTGGAAGATTTTCCTTGCCCTTTTTGGGAATAGGCTGAACGCGAATAATCTTCCAACAAGAAGGAAAAACTCCTTTCTTGTAAGACAAGTTGAAAAGTCTGCAAAATACTGGTGCTTGTTAAATTGCGCTCTTTTCAAGTACGGGACTTCATCAGGGCCAGACGCCTTGTTGATATCCAGCTGTTTCAAAATTCGCCTAACTAGACGCTGTCGAAAAGTATTTTCCGACATTGTGGATTCTAGTGTGGAAATAGTGGGTGATGTCTTTCCCAGAAAATTGACTGTGGAGTGGGACGCAAATTGTTCACCTAGTAGATTTGCTTTTTATATGGCTGTTGTGGCAATTGAACCATACTCTTGTGATAGTGGTGGAATTGTGTTTTTTGCAAAGTTCTGATTAACAGCTTTAATCACCGACCAAAAGGATCTAGACTCTATGGGATTAGCAAGCAATTTATCCCTAATTCTCTGGCTGTGAAGTTCTTTGCTTTCATTCATCCTTAGTTAGCAGCTGTAGCGAGCATTAACAAACCTAGTTCGGTTTTTGACACTGGGATTTTTGCGTCACTGCCGGTAGGCGAGATTTTTGGAGGCGACAGCTTACTCACAATTTTTGTTGAATCAAGGTTTGCTGTTAGAAGGTCGTTCCATGGATGGTAGAATAACTTCTGTGGCTTTAGAAGCACAATTTGATGGATCTTCAGAGCTGAAACAAAAATCTAGCCGGGGGAAATTTTGGAAATGGTCTTGAAGATCCTTCCATTTAACTGATCTGTAATGCCAAACTTTGCGCGTCTTAGATTGTTCCTCAACATTTATCGGTATTCACTCCACACTGAAAAGAGTTTGTAATCAGAAGATCCCAATGGAGACCTTACGATGACTATGTGAATTTCTGGATTGGTTGTTTGGTATAGACAAAAGACTAACATAATCTCAATCTCGGTCAGAAATCCTGGTTATAATCTGAGTGAGTCCGCTGCTTATTGCAAAAGCCTCAGCTTCGCGACCTTGTCGCGTCGTTGATATTCGAAAATTTGAGCCATTCGATATTATGGACATTGAAGTCACCGAGTATGGAACTTTCAGCACTGGGATGATTGATTTGCAGAAAGTCAATGGTGTTAGCAAGTGGAGAGAATATTGCCCTATATTGTGTATCGCTAGGTGGTCGATAAACGCAGCATATGAATTTGGTAGTCTTCTGTGATATTATTTTGAACCATATAATATCAAAGTTTTGGGATTCCAGCAATTCCTCTCGTTGACAGGAGATATCGCTTCTGATAAAAAGAGATATTCCAAAGTTACGTCTGAGTCGGGAGTGAAAATCATAGCCGAGATATAGAAAATTAACGGGGTTTGTTGAATCATTGACTTTGAAGAACTGTGGGCTCCAAACTCAACGGAATGGTTGTGAGACATAAAAAAGAAAGTAAGGGCAGGCTGGAAGTCATAATCTGTGAGATGAGTGTTGAGTAGAAAATAGAATGAAAAAATTATAAAACAAAATTGATCTGGTGGATTTTGGTCTGTGCCAAGAGGGACTGCCTTGACTTATGAGTATTGCATGTCACGTACGAATTTTGACATAGATGACATGATAAATAGAATAATCTATAGAATTTTTTATTCATACCCATGATCTAGAGACTTGAAATAGAGCCAATGTTCCCATGGCGATCGATCGAGTATATTAGAACTCGAATTATTCAGATTATAGTATATTCGGAAACTGGAAAACAAGACATGATATGATGGAAACGTACTATGAAAATAATTTACGCTATCTGATAACGCTATTAACATGGAGGACACAATTGAATCGCTTCGGTTGATTAAAAAACAATAATGTGAAATTCTTATACCCAAAAACGGCTTAAACACTAATCACATTTCAAACCAAAAAAAAAAAGAACTTAAAAAATATCCCAGAGTCACATTTTTTTCGTAAACAAGAGTCTGTCAGAAGTCGAATGTACATGTTTATTGATAGAAAAAAAATTAAACATGTATAGGGTAGTTGAGAAATTCAGTTTTCACTTGGATATCACTGGAGTTTTATCCCAACATCAAACCGTTATTTCTAACACCTCAACACGTGTTTTGATCACCGAGTGATCATCCTCAAGAGGAATATTGAACTGAATATACAATGTTGACTTTATTTATGCCATAGATACCTCTACTTGATACCTGCGTCTTAATTGTCTTAAATTAATTTTACAATGTGGCCTCATCTAATAGGGGGCCATCCATAAATTACGTCACACGTTAATGGGGGGGAGGGTATAACCGTATTGTGATATAGCGTGACAATGGGCAGGGAGGTCAAAATGTTTGAATTTAAAATACCATAACACGAAATTTATATTGAATGAAAAATTTTAAAAAATTTCGAACTTGATCTATTTTTATTAATGTTATTATTTCTTAACCATTTGTTTGTTCTTTTTGTCATGAGAATTATTTGATTTTATGTTGATTTAATTGAAGATTATCCGATAATAATAAGGAAAAAATGAAAATAACTGTTTTCTTTCGATTATTTTTAAATACATGAATAAGTTTGAAAAATATGTGACGTCACATCAGGGAGAAGTTATAAAAATGTGTTTCAAGGATGGGGGGGATCTAAAAGTTCTAAAATTTGTGTGACGTAATTTATGGATGGCCCATAGTCAGGTGAATCTGATAATTAAAATACTATTTCAACAAGCTATATTAGTATGCTATTAGGTATTGGACCACCATCGTTATTCATAGTATTATTATGTTTGCTCACTCCTATACTCTCATAGGCATCTAGATGCCTGATGTTGTTGACTTGTCTAACTGATCTTAATGAACTTAAGTCTATGGAGTGATTTTGTTGCATAATCTGATGAGCGACTGATGAATTTTCTGGTCTTTCATATCTTAGGTGTGCTGAGTGTTCCTTATACCTTATTTTAATAGATATTTCAGTATATCCTAATATTTTGCATCGCAGTCCTTATATTCAACTTCGTTAATTCTAGACTTTTCAGAATTCTTGACTTTTAGATTTCCTACCATGTTCTATAGTGTATGACTTGTTTTGAATAACACCTGCACACCTAGTTCCTTGAAACTCTTTCCAAAGTTCTTTGTGTATTGGTGATATGGTGCTGGGATATATTTATCTTGGTTTTTGTCGTTTCGTTCATTCCTAAATTGAACTTTTTTTTCCTTATAATGTCGTCTACAATAGCCCTCCAGAAACCGTTACTGACTGCTATTACCTGTACAGTGGAATTGGAAAAATACTCCTAGGAATCAGCAGACAGAAATGTATATTATTTTTCAAACTGCAATCATCATACATCATTTGGTCCGATAATGTTGGTGGAGATGATCTCAGAATCTCTGACTCGTCAAATACTAGAATTAGCTGATGAAAGACATCTGAAGGAGATGGTCAAGAAGAAATGGTTGAGAACCAAAATATGGTGCCAGATGGTACAGCAAAAAATTCGAATATTGGTCACAAAGTCTCAAATCAAATCGATAATTCAATCCTGAATTGTGAAACCAGCCAGTAGGTTTTTACAGGGATTGAAGTTAATTACTGCGAACACCTGCGCCTCTGCTTGCTAGTAAATATAATGCGACTTTGTTTGCAAATGTTTGAATAATGAAGAACTTCAATTCTTATCGAGAATATATCTGCTGGCTTTATCATCAAATTAACAATTCGTAACATCTCTGAAAATACTTTACGCTATTGCTCTTTGAAGCTAATGGTATGAAAACTTTGTATCGCAGTTCATTCAAGTTTTTGGTAATTTTGACAGTATACATTGAGAGTATAAAATTATTACCATCATTAAAAATAATATCTTCATTTTTTTTCTTCAACCGTGAAAGTTTCAGCTGCTACACGTAATTTCTAATCATTGCCATGTAGTAGATGCATGAATAAAGAAGAGATGATTGTAATACTAATTTGAATATTTCGTCATTATGGTTTTTGTGGATTTTGACTAGATTAAAAACACATTTCTTCATTATCACGAGCTGAAATCATCACTACCACTAACACATTAATATCTCCTGCTACAACAACAATATAATGGAAGTTATTATCAAGAGATGATTATAGAATTTAATGATTCACATATATGATGGAATTGGCCGATAGTTGATGAAAATCCATAACTAACATATTTAAAAAACATTTCATTGTGATATTTTCACTAAACAATTTTACAAAAACGCAACACGTGTTTCGCCATACAATGGCTTCTTCGAGCGTGTCTTCACCAACAATATTCTACATATTCAATACCTAATATACCCAATTATACAATTTTAAGTAAGTACCTAAATTTCAAATACTTGATTTTTAACAAAGTTTCATTGTATTCATTACAAACTTAGGTAAGAATCAGGTACTTGAAACTGTAAAATCAGGTATACTTTTTTAAGAACAAAACACAGGCACTGTAGGATCCTTAAGGCGCTCTGAGAGCAGTGCCTTTGCGAAAGTAGCATTCACATTGGATTTGAATTGCTAGAGATCAACTCCATTTGGAAAAACGTTCTCTGGAAATGTATTTCACATAAAGGCAGTTATCCAGATGAAAGAGTTCTCAAACAGTGAAATTCGAGGTGTACCGAGTTGAACCTCAAAACGATGAGCAGCCACAGTCCGTCGCATATTTCTGATATGTACCGCTCTTGGTAGAATCAAATGTACCAAGTCACTTGAACATTACCCGTGAAAGTATCTATAGAAGTGAGACAAATCTCTAACCTCTCTCCGATGTTCCAGGCTATCCAGGTTGCACGTGATGTTCGCGTCTCCAATCAGGCGGATGGCTCTTATCTGGATGGAATCCAACAACTTCAGGGTATGTTTGGAGGCAGAGCTCCATACATGAGAACAATACTCCAAAGATAGTCTAATCTGAGCTTTATGAATAATCAAAAGTTGAGAAGCAGCATTTGCAATTCCAGCGACATGATTGTACTAAGACATATTGGTGTCCATTTTAACCCCCAACAAACTTATCGAAGCTATGTGGCTATGAATTGAACCTGATTACTTTCATCCCAATTCGAAATCACTTCTAGATCCTCATTAAGATATGCAACCTCCTGCTGTCGGTGAAGAT